>JAOTRI020080402.1:0-16498 GCA_028564885.2 Zoanthus sanctaehelenae
TTTTTCACATGTGAAAAAGCTATATGTGAAGTTGATTGGACGTATCGCCTTTTTCACATGTGAAATATAGGAAATACCGAATTCTATTTGCAACGTTTATTACCTGAAATTCTCGCTATATATATAATAAAACACGGTTCATGTTCCTGTATAACTGATTTGGCATGAATTTTGCGGAGTCTTACGCACGAATAAGAGTTTGTTCCTTCATTCTTGTTTATTATTTCTTCTTAAAAAATAAACATTAAGTAAAAAAAATTTAACGTAAATATTTTTAAAGTATTTACAATTGAAATTGGAAAAGGTAGAAAAGATTGTTATGAGCTAAAACAAATTGGAAATAAACGTCTCTCGGAACCGCAGCCAAACCCCTGACAGAAAAGAAGAACCACTTTTTGTCAATTTAATAACCTCCAATTATAATTATAGCATAATTAAAAGATACAGGGTTATCAGTTGCGCTGTTCATCTCAGTTTTGATAATTCCTTCCACAAAGGCAATTGTGTCATTTACGATTCCGTGCACCTAATGAATAAAACAAATTATCATTTCCACAGATATTGATAGCACATGCGTACTAGTAGGGATCTCATTAACACAGAGTATTGATAGCACATGAGTGCTAGTTGGGATCTCATTAACACAGAGTATTGATTGCACATGCGTGCTAGTAGGGATCTTATTGACACAAACAATAAATAGAATAATCTGTTTAACGGCCCGATATATGTAAAAAAGGCAATTTGAGTGGGGAATCTTGAAACTATTAACGGCAGGACAGCCGCTTATTAAATTTATCAAAAATGTTTTCGGATAATGCTGTTTTTTCTCAGACCTGTAGCTAGAATTCGTATAAGCCAGACTAAGGATAACATATTTCTCACACCGCGAGATATTCAGGAGTCAGGTTGCTAAAGAGGTCATAAGTCGCGTTTCCCACCTATGTGACCCGGGATCGATTCCCGTCCACATGTCAGCTGAAATTTGTCGCTCTCAATCTGTTCAAGGAGTTTTTTTTCGTGTGCTCCGGTTTTCCTCCCTCTTCAAATTCGACTCTCACGTCAAGATCTGAGCCATCAAGGGATTAAACATTGGCCTCTAGCTAGGAAGGATGGACAATCACTTCCTAGGTAATTGACGTTGAATAAAGCATTTTTTTATTCATAATCTACGAATGAACCCTCGCCCAGTACCATAAGGTAAGTTTATTCACAGCCCTGTCTCATTCGAACCTTATATCTTAAGCTAATTCCTGTTTAGAGTCATTTCGGATAGAGAGCATTTTCCACTAATTTGTGTAGTGTTATTGGCTCCCCCTACACGGAACATTGATATTCATCACAAGTTATCCCCTGGAAGAGACTCTTTATTTATTTGATACTTGATTTATCCATCTTCGAAGGACAGAAAGTCGAGTCATGGGTAGTTGAAAAGATCACATAAATCTTATTGTTAAATAATTAGTGTGGTCAAAAAGCGCGTTCTCGTTGGCTAAATCGGGGTCACTTGAATGAGTTTAAATTAAATATTACTAAAAACTGCTGTCACATTTTCCTGAGAGCGGGAAAACTCGGCGGGAAAATTGGTGACCGTACGTAAAGGTTTGTTTTGCAAATTTCACTCTTGTTTAGAAGAGCCCAAGAGAAACGTTTTGCTTATAGTACAGATCGAAAATGAAATGGAGAACTCTTTGAAGAAAAAGACAATAAAAACACTGAACACGCCACAAGGACGATGCCTATAAGCAGTAAAACCTTACCTAGATGCCATCATAAAGAAAAACGTAAGTTCTTCTCACCTGCGGAGAGCAACGAAGGGTGTATGCATCTTGTATGCGTCCGCAAAAACGATGACTCTCTGCCAGTTGAAATGAGAAACGAAAACAACATTGAAATCAATCTTCAATGCTTTTCCTAATTTTTTCATTGCTCTGAATTTTTTATTTCTACAATACGTTTAAAAGCGCCATAACAGCGAACATGCATGTATAAGTAATGAATTGTAGCAACACCAAACAATCAAGGTAATATATATTTATATATATACAACAACCCAATATATTTATAACGTAAATATATGTGAAGCTGAGGATAGATGAACGTTGCTGGGTCTCCTTAATATACCAAAGCTGACAAAGGGACTCCTTTCCCTTTGTCAACGAAATAATGTTTTACTCGCAAGCACAGACAGTGCATGCTTATTAATAAAAGTAACAATAACGTAAACGTTAATATTACAACACCGCAGTCGCATCCCACAATACCATGCAAGTTTGTTAAATTATGCAGCTTGTTTTGATGAATCAATGCTGTGAACTACAAAAGTTAACAAATATAAAGTACGAGACCGTAATAAAAAAAAGTCACTTACCTGCGATTTTAGAAGGTTGACTTTCTGTGTTGAGTAAGGCACGAAGTCTTTCGGCAACCGTGTTTTGTCCTTTGTGCGGACGAACAGCATGGACATCTAAATGAGGCAACAAATCTTGGCTGAGTCGATTGATAACAGCAGCTTGTTTCTTAAAGCAATGTTGTCAATGGTCAGGAAAACATCAGAAACATTTTTAAAAAAGCAAAAATATGATCTTTCATTTTTAAAAAAAACTTAGTGGCAATGCCAAGTATCAAATGACGTGTTTTTCCACAACTAGACAAATATTGGTCTCCTTCGCCACTGTTATTATTGTCAGAGTTATCAGTAGTTAGGGAGTGGAGTCAGACTGACACTAACGACGGCTTGAAGGAGACTAGAGAAATATTAATTGCAAATTAGTCCATTCAAACTCATAAGCAGAAACTCGTCACCACTAATTCAAGTAAGAGTGTTCAACCTAACCTAAAATCCTGAGCTGTCTTAGAACTTTGCAACATTCGAATGTTTACACAATCGTACAAGGCAGAAACCTAAGCCGATTATAAACTGTGTATAGTGGATTCGAGTTTGGAACGTTTTTAACAAAATATTTAAGGCCACTCTCTACCCTAAGGGCGTTTCCTCGCTACTTTTAATGACACTTTTCATAATATCTTCGTCATTATTTTAAAAATCGAAAAAAACAATAAGCACTTTACAGATTGAGTAAAAAGGAAGCCTCGTAAATATTTTCAAATTTTTTTGGATGAGATTTGTGGGTTTTTAAATGTAGTTTTTTAAGAGAAATTATTTGAATTTGGGTACATTTTAGTAAGTTTCGTTTCGAAGTTTCGCCAAACCGTCCTCAAACCAAGTTGGACCTTCGCATGATCTGGAGGGACGGTTTGGCGGTCATCCCTAAAATTCTTCAACTTAAATACCTCTCTCAACTTATCACTCTCCACCAAAATTTAGGGTAGAGAGTGGCCTTAAGTTGGATCGGCCATTGCGTCGTCAATCGATCATCAGCTTCCTGGATAAGGTTTTTGTTTCGACCTTGCAATTGATCTGCATCTTTGTGATAATAACAAGGCAATTATGGTGGCACGTGTTACAACAGCATAACTACAACAATTACAACAACAAATAAGTAAGGAAAGGAAAAAGGGGGTTTTCGACTCCTTACCTTTGTCATAAGCTCTGGTGGTTCCCTTCAATACTTCTAACGTCATAGCTGCAATGACATCGGCATGTTTTGCAACGTTTTTGGCTCTAACCAAGGCTATAATAACACGACATTAACAGAAAACAGTAAGCAATACGATAATACTAGAAACATTGTTAAAGAAAAAATGCACTCAATCTTATCCTAATTAGCTATTGTAGCTAACTTGAAAGCACGGAAATGCGTACTATTGTCACACTGGTAGCCAGCTTTATGCCTTAAATCAACCACAGCAATTATTGAGCCTGCTAGCTTTTAAGTTCCCTCAAAAAGATCCACTAGTATCCTTTATATAACTACTTATTCATTATACTATAGCAGTTTCAGAGACAACTCTCACTTCCGGTCACTTTTTACCAAGGATTTGGGATCAGAGATAGACGTCAGCCATTAATCAGGTAGTCTTTAACATTAAAAAAAAAAATTTGGAAGCAATAATCAACTATATTGCATTGTTAATTTTCTTAAACTTCACTCTTATTCAAACTTTGAAGAATGTTTATAGCTTTATCTTTAGTGGGACTCAAACGCATTAATAATTAGTTAAGTTAAAGAAAAAATCATTACCATATATATATACATATATTTACGATTTTATATCTCGTTAACTTCTTAGTTTTAGTTTTAACTGCGAAGATATTTTGAATACTCAAGACAGTATTTCAATCACATTTACAAACACCTTGAACTCCGCAGAAAAAAACACTGCGCGTCGTACTTTCAACTCTCTCCTCAGTGTTTGCCAATGTACATGTAGTAATTGATCAAAAAACTTACCCTCTGCCCCTAAGGACGTGATTAATTGAGTTCCGTTTATAAGAGCAAGCCCCTAGAAGCACAAAACTCTTTTTAGTTTGTAAACAAATGCACACTTTTCTGATAATGTAGATGAAAACTAAAAACCTATGAAAGTGGAAGTCGATAAGAATAGTTTCCAAAGATTCAAAGTAAAATATAGGATGCAGTAAAACTAGTGAAACATGTTCTATCTATTCTCTTACACTTCCAACCTTCAACTTCAAGCTTGCTGATCTTAACTTAACTTACGTTGGATTTTTTTACTTATTTTAAATTTTATGACCCATCCCCTTCGTATCATCTTTTCTTTTTAACCTTTTCTATATTCATCGCATGTACTGGAAACTATAAAAGAGTTGTTTATAAACTTGTTGTTATCACTGCGCATAACGGCAATAAACTCCCAGTGAAATCTCATTGTTTTCATCTCGATACCAGTCTCCTACCTCTTTAGGTTGCAGTGATATTGGTTCCAGGCCATGAGTTTCAAGCACCTGTGAAGCAACAGTTATATTGTAACAACAAACCTGCCTCAACGGTTATGGATGTTAATCTGATTCTAATTGGAAAGAACATAATCAACAATGCCGTTTTATAAATAAAAGTACGTAGCTTAATTAAGTCTGTTGCTTTTTTAAGAACTTACAAAGAAGCTTTAAGGCGAGATTTGTATTAAAAATTCATATACAATTTAACTTTATCATGAGAGAAATATAAATTCGGTTCAACGTAACAACTTGAGAATTGAGGAGTTCGCTCCCCTAAGCTGAAGCTTACCATTTTTGCGTCTGCAAATCCTGTTTCAGGGCTCCACATCTTTCCGATACCCATAAGGCCAGTCGCGAGATGCGATAATGGAGCTAAATCACCACTGGCGCCAACGGTGCCCTGCTCTGGTACCAGCGGTAGGCAGGACACTAAGTAAAACGTTTATAATAGTTAAGAGCCTAACTACAACATATCAATATCCAAAATTTCATGCAATGATATGCCACGACATAAACATTTGTGAAGAGGCTATTATAGTATTTAGCTATTTAGTGTAATTGCAAACTGTGGTTGGACTCGGACCATGACGACTCAGTATTACTTGGAAAAACTGACAAAGCTTAAATACATTTGTAAGGTGACCAAATGTGAACTGAACCAACATATCAATAGCGTGGAGGTTGAGGTTTTTACTTTGCAACCAAATGACTCAGGTTCAAAATCCCCGGCTCTGCCGAAATTTATGTTTTTATGTAATCTTATTTTCCTCCAAAGCTGACACAGCTTTCCATCCGTCTGGTGGTAGATAATCCGCTGCGATGGATTAGTGTCGCATTCAGGAGGAGTAAAAGACTCTTATCAGCTTAATACTACAGAAATTGGAGATAAAAGCCACAAATTCGTGGGTTATTTGCATTGTATTAAGAGTATTAAATACAGTGCAAATGAAAAGCTTAACACCAATGCTTTAGTGTTAAGCTTTTCATGTACGAAGGAACATACTGAACCAACCGTATTTACCAGAACTACTTTTCACATCACACAATTAAGAGTTTAGAAGGGGCCCTAATAATGGAAATCCTATTCAGAATGTCTATCAGATGCCACCATGACGCAGCGCTACGTTATTTGTTGGACCACTTGCATTATAACGGCTTTTTTGTAGGAAAAGAGAAGGATTAAAGTAACTAATACAAAACAAGAAAATACCGTTAAATGCGTCGACATACTGGTTCAATGTTTTTAAGGAAATTCCACTGCAAAAACGAAATAACATAAAATCAGTTAGGTTAGAAAAAGTAAAATTAGTTACATATGATGTAACTCATCTTAAAAAAAGAACAATACTTTAGTTCTCAGTTAAATGGAGGGGAAAATTAACTATCACATTCTACATCCTCTATATTATGTAATTCTTAAGACATCACATTATTTACCATAAAAGGACTGGCATCCCAATCCTGTCATTATTTTCTATTCCGTTATTTAAACTTGTTATAAAACTGCTTGTTTACCAACACAGACTCAATTCACCGCCCCGATACAATACAGATAACTTCAAAAGTATAAACCTTTTACCAGCACTTCCAATGCAAACTAAACGGAATAATTGGAAACTCGGGTATACAGTAATGGAATCCACTTAGACTACAGATAAAATTCAGAATACTATCTATACCCAGATTCCGAAGTTTATGGAATGGGTCTAGCTTTAGATTTTTAAAACGTTTTTTAGAACTTTTAGTTACGGGAATTAAAGCTAAAAAGTTCTGTTGCAAGCTATAAATATCAGATAATTCTTACCTAAATCCCTTGGATAAAATATTGATTCTAAGGGCCATTAACATACGTGCTTTTTCCGGAGGAAGGGGATCTCCAACACCTAAAAACAATGTCAATACCAAGTTCAGAAACGTTTGTCTGTTTCAATAGTATCCTTCAACAACGCAGTGTATCATATTATAGGTCTCTACATTTACGAATAATTGTTTTCCATTAACTAAACGCAGAACTTGTAACAGTAAAAGAAAATGTTACATAAGAAACCGAAAGCAATACATGATTTGTAGTGATAATTGGCATAAATACCACGAGTGATATTTCAAAATTGTTATACGTAATTTCAGGAGCCGTTAGGCGAGTAAAATTTGAGACAGTTTTGAAATATCACGAGTGGTATTTATGCCAAATATCACGTACAAATCCTGCTATTATTTGTTTATACTGCTACACGAGAAATTTTTTGTAACGCATGTAATTTTCACATGTAGGTATTTCAAATTTTAAGCTGAAATACTACTGCTCTAAGCCAATCAAATTACTGAAATTTCTCATGTAGTAGTATAAGAGCTAAAACTAAATGCTCTCAATATTTAAAACAAGTTAAATTAAATTTCAATTTTATTAAGCTTAATTGTTTCATCGTTTTATTTTAGGATGCATGCATGGTGTATCTTTTGCTACTTTTACAAAGATGGCTCATATCGTAAATTACTGAACCCCAAAGAAGGCAAAACGTCATCACTCATGGTTTTTTCTTACGTATCATTAAATTTATTTTACAAAAATAATTTTAAGACAGAAAACAATTCGTAGACCCAGATCCAAGTTGCAACAAGAGCAGTTGGTTAATGGATTGAATGGAGCAGAAACTAATTCAGGGTAGAATTTGTAGAATTGCCCACAATTTGGACAACACTAGTTATTTCGCTATTTTTTTCAACACCGTCATTGTTATGTCTGTTCAGATATCTATTAGAGTTATAGGTTAGGAAAGTAGTAATACCCCCGCCATCAAGCTTTCTGTCTGTTCAGATATCTATTAGAGTTATAGGTTAGGAAAGTAGTGATACCCCCGCCATCAAGCTTTCTGTCTGTTTAGATATCTATTAGAGTTATAGGTTAGGAAGGTGGTGATACCCCAGCCATCAAGCTTTCAAGCAGTCCTTTTTTATTCAGTCCAGAGAAAGCTTGCTTTCCCCAAAAAATCGATTAAACCTACATTTGCTTTGTTGGAAATATTACCCAGCAACGATGCTCCGGCCTATCAAACTGGCAACGTTTCACAGAACGTGCTTTGCATGTACTATACGATATATCGAAAACACAGCAGAGAAAATTTAAGGCCCTGCAAATAAAACCTAAACCCTAATAGATGCACAGCGTATACAAGCTTTCTACAAAATCACTCTATAACTAGACTACAAAACAGTCTCTTCCTTCAGCGGGAGATACAAAATCCAAGCGCGTTTATCAAACTGGGAAGAGATAATGGACGCGAGGACGGAAGAAAAGGCAATGGGGCGAGGGCCTAAACTCCCGGCAAAGGATGAGACCGTCATCGCAAGCGTTTGATCTCAACAATGTATGCTTGTCAAACATAAACGCGTATATTAGGTATAAAGTTTAAACTTAAGTTAAGTCAATAAGGAAAAAGTGTCATTAACGTACCAGCAGCATGGGATGTAATCAAATTTTCTTGAAGGATTCTACGAAAGGGTAAAAAAATAAACAATAAAGAATAGCAACATGCGAAATCACGAGGCAAAAAAAATCTAATGAGTTAAACTTCAAAAAACAACAAACTTTAGAGAAGCTAATTGTAGAATAATATCTAATGAAAATATCTATGTATGTTGAGACCGCAGCAAAAGCTTTACGTATAGATATAGTTTTATAAACATATCCAAAAGAAGTCTGTTGACGTTTGGAAGGTGAACTCTTCGTCATAGTAAATTAATCTCATGCAACCAGCTTCATCACTTCATTGAAAAGATTGTCAGGCTCAACAGCAACATTCGCAGGTCTTTCAAACCCTGTCAAACTTTATTAGTTTGTCTTGCTCGATAACAACATTCGCAGATCTTCCAAACCCTGTCAAACTTACTTTTTTTGTCTTGCTCAACAGCAACATTCGCAAATCTTCCAAACCCTGTCAAACTTACTTTAGATTGTCTTGCTCAACAGCAACATTCGCAAATCTTCCAAACCCTGTGTTGATTCCATACACAGCTGTAAACGTAAAAGAGAATGTAGTTATCATTCATTTTTGAACAATATTAGATATTACAATTTAACTAGAAGAACATATATAATTATAATACATTTTTTGGTCTTGGTCGTGTATCGAACGGATTGACAACTCCCGAGATACCTTTTTGAAAGCAAGACCTATTCCTCAATTATAGAAGCTCAGGAATAATATGAAAATGAACAACGTACTACAATAAAGCCTTCCATTAAATATAGAAACTAGAGGAGCTTGTAAGATGAATAAAGAAACACTGTGGGAAATGTTTTGTGACAATGAAACTTTTGAAATATAGGCCGACGAGCAGGTAAAACGCGCTTCGTTAGACACTGACCAACTTTTAAACAATTATCAACTAAAACATACGAGGAGCTGATTTAAACACATCATTTAAACAGAACTTACGTTTCTTTTCCTGAACAATATCATCTATGAATTTCCTTGCTTCGTTAACTCTTTTTACCGCATCAGGTGACAGCTAGATACAAAAATTTACATGAAGGATTGTTATTTCAAAGAAGTTTTTATAACTCTATTGCCAACCCAGCATGAGGGAATTTCAACAATTAATATCAACCTTGAAAACCCAAAAAAACGATTCTGTCGGGGCTATTTCTTCTATACGATAAGCTGCAAGTGTCTTTGAACAAAAAGCGATAAACCAACCCGCAAAGCCGTACAGGGGCGAGTGGGGGTCGGGGACAGTTCCCGCCAAGGAATATTAATGTGTTTATTGTCACAAGGTCCCCAGTTCGATCCTGGCACTTTGCCGAGACTCGAATATTTGTACGACCTTTTCCGCCAAGCAAACTCAGCTTTTCATCCTTCAGGGATAGGTAAATAAATACCAGTGTGGGCTGGGAGATAACCTGCGATGGATTAGTGTCCCGTCCAGGGAGAGTCGAAGACTCTCATCCTCTAACACAACGGAACCCCGAGATACGCGCCAGCCCCATGGGCCACTAGGCTCGGAAAAGAATTTAGCTTAGCTCACTGACACAATAATAATGGCGACAATTTTAACTTAAAAAAGACATCTGACGAGTGTAACCGCGATTTCTGTGTAGGTGTCCAAGTAAAAACTACATCTTGTTAAGGTACACGACCACAACACAAAGATATGATCAGAAGAAAAAAGGTTGTGCCAATAAGAGTTTGTGTACACTTTGATGGCCAATATTGCATTACTTATGATCCTTACCAAAGCACTTCAGAACTCGTTACCTCTCTTGACTGGAGCGAACCTTTAAAAACAGGGGCGTACTATCTCATTATAACATGTTCTACAAAATCCGCAACGAACTTGCAAACAGCATTCTCCTCGTGTCCAAGAAAACCCTCATTCGTCTAGAAATAACCATCATAAATAAAGACAAACTAGCAACGATGTTCTAGCCTAATCTTATTAATTTACTCCAAGAACCATCAAAACTTATACCAATGTTATACCAATCCTAATCAACAAAGGTGGTCCGGAGCTCTCAATAAATAGTATTACAACTCCGGATCACCTTCGGTGATTAGGATTGCTTTAAGCTCTGGACACCAGTTGTTACCAACAATAAAAATTAGGTTAAATTCAAAATATTTACTTTAAGCATAGTCCAGAGGCTTGAAGCTTATAAAAAGCAAGATTCTGGTCCCCCATCAATCGTCCTGTCATCTTGTTTCGGATGCCTATTGTAAGCTGGCATTAAACGGTAGAGCTCCGATACAACAAGTGTCAAGGAACTGGACAATTTACTTCGCCTTATTAATGGGGTTGATAAAAAACAGCACCATGATATAGTGACATAGATTTTTTATAACAACCAACCTTAATTAAGAGATCTCCTTTTCCCAGCCTTACAAGATCTTCCGGTTTCAGGCTGTAACCATCAAGTGTAATGAACTGTCACAGAAAACCGAAAAGTTAATTTTATAAAAAGTAACATAAGAAAATGAAATGATACTAAAACTTCTTAGTACTCCAGCAACTTCCGCGTGGAGCAAATCACTTCTGTTATGGTGCTGCATGGTATATTTGTCAGTGTGTGCCCCGTGCCTTTCTGCTCCGGCCCCGCATCAAACGAAATTGTGCATGACCCCTTACTTCACTTACTATTAGTATAAAGATATCAAATACAATAACTGATAAACTATTTGAAACCAAGATGAAACCATAATAAAGACAATCTAATCGACATCAAGTCACCATGCAAAGATGTGATAAATAATTTTTTTGTAGGAATACAAACCTCTCTGTTGGTATTATTAACCATCTTCTGGCTATGATTGTTAAACATGAGTTAAGGAAGCGTTTATCTATAATACAAACTAATCAAAGACAAATTCCACGTACATCTCCAACCCATAAGCGGTTGGAATAGGGTGTAAATAACCTAGAAACAACTGTATACCAGTTATATTCAAGTGTAACTTTTACAGTAAAAATCTACGTGTGCGAGTGTGATTTCAACGTCTCTCTCCGCGATATCGCCAGCCCACGACTATGAATTAGTTTGAATAATTAATACAACTTTTAGTATTTCAAATTCCTCTAATTTTAACGTAATTGAGCTGCAGAATGAATAGGGCATTCGCCGTTGCTCTTTGAGCAACAAATATAAATCGTATCCTATCTCGTTTTTCATTGTATCCTTCAGAATTCTCAATAGTAGTTTATAAATGCGTGGCTCATAAAGCAGTAACTATTCCGTGATATTTGGAACAACAGATACCAGTCTTGTTATAGGCATGAGATTACTGGCTGAGTCTCTTCTCCTCCCTCCCTTTCTACACATTTGTTGTTTTACGTCCAAGTCTTATTTGCTTCGTTGCGGAATTGCTTTTTACCGCGTCACTTTTTACACCATACTTCAACTTTATTCGTTCTAAATTTTTTGGATCATCTATTCTTTGAGCTATTTTATTTTTTGCTTGAGTCGGACGGTTTCTTCACAAATCATGACAATACAATGGTTTAGAGTTAACTAACCATTTTCTTCAGCCTCTGTGGCCACCTCTAAAGCTGCAAATTAAAACAATTTTTCACTACGATGGAATTTTACGCTACGTAAAATGATCAAGGGTCTCCCACAGGAGAATTTCGCTGCACGAAAACAAAACAAAAAGCATAAAAAATTTATCATTACATCAAGAAGACCCTTTGCGTGCTTTGATTGGTCAAACACCACCTCAGATTATCATAATTCGAAGCATAGAAAAATTGTGTTTTATTGTTTTTCAACACTCGCGGCATGTAAAATCTGTTTTTAATTAAAGCAAATGATGAAACCTTAAGTCATATATTATTTATATTGTGATAAAATACAACTGAAAGTCCATGATAACAACAAAGTCAAAAACATTATTAAATAAAAAGACACTAAAATCGTAATTCATGCAATATCACATAAAGACAAGAACAATTTTTGAAATGAATTTCCCAATTGAGAAAGGATACTAAGTATCTCCATTGGACAATGATGTTTGTACTTTGCTTGCACCCTTGTTCCCTGTAAGTGAGAATAAACTGCATTTTCTTAAGTTGCTTACACAGCAAAAAATGGGCGAAAAGAGTTTATAAGGGGTGGTCGTCGAAAGAAAAGGAATTGGGGCGAGTGGCTGAAGGGACAGTCTAATCTCATCCATACTCTTACTTTTCGACGTTTCCGCATTTGCTCCTCTCCCTCGTCTACATCGACGGAAAAACGAAAAGACGATTGCATGACGAGAAAGACCGAACATTTTAAAGCCTTAATAAATAATAATTTGAAATCGTCTCTCGCGGACCATTTTACATCAACTGGTCACAATTTAAAGTGGAATCACTTTGAAATCTTGGCAAGAGGGCGATCGGACTATCAATATGTTATATAAAATCAGGGATTCAAAATCGACTCTTAATGAATATGTCAGCAGCGAAAAGTTGTGTCTATTAATTTTGTATCATATAAAATTCAAATTATATACTATTAACCCTCACTTCTGATGATGTATGTTGTAGCATGCGAAACATCAAGTAAAATAAGATAAATATGCATCATATAATTATTTTAATGTTTGTAACCGCGCGCAGTTTGTGTTCTACGTTAGAACAACGTGGCACTTAATTTAGTATCCATAGTTTCAGTTTCGAATAGATAGTTAGCAAACAGTGCTACCGATACCTGATATGTATAAACTCATATACCCAAATTGTATCTTTCAACGCAAAAATAAACCTGTATGGCAAGCTATAAGATCATAGACAACGTGGAGAAAAACTAGACGACAGAGACTCAATGGCTATACTTATTGTTTCTCTTTTATATCTTGTTCACCAAACGTACAAAAATGGATGATTTCTTCCACAGTCAAGATAGTCCGAAAAAGTTAATGAACTATGTTCCCAAGACTGTCAAGAAAGATTCTTACGTAAATCTGGGGCGATCATTGTTACGATGTGACTGTGTGAGCGGTAGCCGCTCAAAGGTCTTCAAATTAATACTTAAAATAGAATAAATGAATAGGTGTCAAATTTCTCTTAAATCACGTAACAACAAAATCTTACAAAAGTCAAAAATAAGACCACTCTTGGTTTCTTTGTAATCCTAGAACCGATACAGATTGTTTTAAAAATTGCCTGTTTATTTATTTTTTAGGTTTGTAGGATGGGATTATAGAGGAACTAACACCCATTTCAGATGTTACGTCACGTCACGTGATGGCGCGAACTGGAGGACAAACAAACTTCCTTCGTCTTTGTAGATACTGAACAATGTTTGTCATTTTAGTGCTTGAATTTTCAGTTCATTTGACGATGGTAAATTTTTGTTTGGTGTTTAATTGCGCAAACCGCTCTGATAGGGAATCGGACCATAAAACTTATTATTAAAATATAAGGATAAAAATATGTATAAAATTATAAAAGTTAATAGAAACAAATGTTTTCGGTACACTTGACCATCTTCAGGTTACGAAACATGCACGGCTAACATGTTTTCGTTTAAAAGCGACCGCAAAACAAGAGTCATTATTTTAAGTAATTCCTCTGTAGAAAGTGCAGAGTTCAAAAGATATATTTTGTTTGTTTAGTTTTGGTTTTAAATTAGCACTGTAAAATGCTACTTAACTTTTATAACTTTTATACATATTGTTAGCTCTATATTTTTGATAATAAATTTATAAATAGATTTGAATTTTTTATCATTTTCAACGTATCTACATATACCGCGCTTCTCGCGATAATGAAAATTCTGAATGGATGACAATGAAATGAGTTTTAAAAACATGATTTATTTCTGACATATTAAGACGTTCTTGTTTTTTTAAGCTCATGTTTATGCGTTTAAAGGACACGAAAACATTACGAAGATCGATGATCACTACCTCAGCATACGTACCTGTAAACAAACACATTTGTCATACAAACGAAAGAGCGGTCGTTCGAATATACAGTATTTTAATTGTAAACCTACAGGCATACGTTTATACGTCGCAAGTTTGCAACTGTGAAATTGATTAGTTTAGTCTAAACGAGTTTTGCAGTCTTGTTGTTTTTAAAATATGTATATCGTTATGTAAAATACATTGACTAATTCGAAATGTTCCAGTGTTAAATGTATTTTTCATAGCGGGAGATGCAAAACACAAATAGAGATGCGTACTTACATAGGATGACAAACTCATTATTGTCCAAAACTTCACTGACTCTGTCTTCTTTCGACAGCAAGTGACCGCCCCGAGCTAGTCGTGCCTCAAATTCTGTGTGTGATGATGGAACAGCGACAAGATTTTCGTGTGCTTCGTTAAATCTTCTACATGTTTCATTGATTAACCACTGAACTTTCAAATTACCGTCCTCACAAGGTACAACAAACCATTCTTCGTTCAACTTCACTGAAATTCGCATGTTTTGAAAAATATAATGTGTAAATATGTATAATTTGTAGACGTTTTAAACTGTAGTTTTACAAGAAGCGAATGAAAATGCGTCACTTGTGCTTCGTTTAAAAGTGAATGCAATCGATCACGCGCCAAAATTATAAACCAATCACAAAACGAAATTCAGTCACACCTTGTACCCGCCCACAAGCGCTAACATTTTATTATTGGGGGAGGTGTAAAAACATAAAAAAAATGATATTGTAACTTCCATGTAAAAAAAGTAACCTTGCACAATCAATATATAAAGAAATCTTAGTTCAATAAAGATAAAAGCAGTAAGCAAGAAAAAGAATTCTTACTAAAGTGAAATTTTTAAACTATATATTTTTAAAGATCCATTTTTTAACCCCCCCCCCCCTCCTCTCCAACACAAAAGTTGTTAACTACTGCCAAGTCTCGCTCTTCTTCTCCATACAGTAGCAATATGGCGTCATTGAAGGACTTGTGTGCTGGTTTGCCCGTTGAAATATTGCCTCCTCCGAGACAAAGAGATAATTCTGTACCTCATGCGCCAGTGAGAGTAACAAATCTTACACCTGATGAAGAAAGAGTAAGCTCTATTTCTACAGTAGTTTCAGAAACATAGTGTAGAAGACGCTTTCAACTACAACAACAACAACATCTACTGAACTAGTTATCTTGCTCTTGTATCACTACGATATTTAACCTCATTATTAACTTCCAGACATTCACTTCAACGAGTAACAGATTGAAAGGTTAGATATTTTTAAACAATTCATCGTGATCAAGAAGTTATAAGTTTATGAAACTTTCCTGACACAGCGTGACAATCGAGTGACGCGGCGTTAACAGCAGGGCATTAAAACTGGAAGATCTCGGTCTAACCGGTTAGATTACGTGCACAAACGTGTTCATATTTTATTCTAAATCTACAACACTATTATCAAGCCGATTTTAAAGTCTAGATGTGGCTCTCTCCGTGGCTCCTTTTAATTCTTGCATGTTTCCTGTGTCTTAGAATGCGTCCATGCCAACATTGGCTTTTGTATTTCTCATATATAGTGTGTATACAGTAATATAGAAAACTGGTTTTCTCCGAAATTGAATACACTTTGTCTAAAATCCAGACGATAAAATATGTTATTCAAAATTTAATAATGATACATTTTTTTTAAAAATATGATTAAGAAATAGATTTTTATAGTTATTAAAACTGCAGTTGAAAGTTATTTATAAATAATTTATTTATTTTCTTGTAATTGGTAAATAAACTTACTTATTTTTATTGTCTTGAGCCTCAATATAAAATTGTTAGATTTTACCAACTTGAAAAACTCAAAAGATTTTATTTAGTTACCACACCCAAATTATCCAATTAATAATAAGTATTAGCTTACATTACTATTAGTGAAAGCTCATGACCTGATTATCTATCAACTATTCATGATGTGCATGTGTGTATGATAGACTGGTGACTGCATTCAAAGTCAAAAAATTTTGTTTGCATTTATTTTATGACAAGAAGATGATTTGTAACTAAATTATAGCAATTATATTAAATTATAATAATATAATTATAATAATAATAACAATATTAATACAGTATTTATATACAGTAAAACCTGAGTTATGCAACCCCTATGTTTTACGACCATCTGTCATTTGCGACCACATTTCCTGGCACAGATGCTTTATAGTTAAAATTTCCCTGTAATGAGCGACCACCTGCCAT
>JAOTRI020080480.1:0-16497 GCA_028564885.2 Zoanthus sanctaehelenae
GGCTTTTCAAAGTTAAAGAAACTACTAAAGTTTGATTTAAAACCAGAGTCGAAACATAGTTTTCTTGTTTAAGAAAGTTTGAATTCTTTAACTCATTTCCATATCGTGCGGGCAGTTTAGGCCCTTTTAAGAGTCAAAGGGTTAATGAGATGGAAATTTTGAGAAGGACCGAGAGAGCAGTGGTTAGAGCAATGTATGGTGCAAAACTAATAGAGAAAAAGAAGACAGGGAACCTAATGAATGTGATGGGATTGAAGGAAACAGTGGTTCAGATGGCAAAAGCAAATGGAGTGAGATTGTATGGGTACGTGTTAAGGAGGTATGATGGGTATGTTTTGAGAAAAGCATTGGAGTTTGAAGTGAAGGGGATGAGGAAGCAAGGAAAACCGAGGAAGACATGGAAAATGCAAGTGGAGAAGGAGAGCAAGAGTGTTGGCTTGAAGAAGGAGGATGCAGTGAATTGAGTGAGATGAAGAGTGGGAGTTGGAGAGATTGCTGCCAGAGTGGGGTAAATCTGGCCACTACTGTTGACAGTAATAACCAAAATTGGATTTATGATTGATTTAATTATTTTAAAGGGTTCAGCAGAAAGCATCTAAAGGTACCACATGCTAGCCAGTGCTATTGAAGTTAAGTGAAACCTTATAATCCCAGTGATTCATTTTGAAAATTGTTTGAATGGGTACATTGTACCCGTCAGACAGAAATCAATGGTTCTAAATTTATTACTCAAATTCAAAATTGTAACCAATGACTTATAAATGTGAAATCAAGTAAAGTTTTATTTTATCAATCATTTTAATTGATTTTTCTTAAAACAAATTATAAACTGTAAGACAGAACATAAAACATGTTTCTGCTGTTTTCCTGAAGGCTAATCTAACAATAAATGAGCAAAATTCTTCCAAACTAAAATCTGAACACTTACAAAATGTGAGTAAAAATTACCATTTGTATTCTAATTCAATCTTTTTTATTCGAAGAAGAAAAAGTATAACAAATTTGATTTTACTTCCGCAACACAACTCACGTAAACATTGCTGATATCACCATGTTGATTTCAAAACCATTGAAAATTTTGCAAACTTCAATTTGTAGCAAAAGTAAAATAAAATATAGGGTTAGCACTAAATATTACAGTAATTTTATTTTTTGATTCCAATTCAAATTTTGGCAATAAGTGTATTCTAATAACTTTGCATGTCTGATAATTGGACCACATGTGGAGTTTCAAAAGTCAACAAGATTTTGCAAGTTCTTTCTGTACTTTCTGTAAAAAAGCAACAACATTAGTCCCTAATAAAAAGAAAAGTACAATTTCTGTAACAACCCCAGTTTTTCAGAAGTGTTATTCTAGACCATTCATGCTTTAAAAATGGCTTGTTCTCTTCTTTTATCTCAAACAACATTTTCTCATTTTTCTCAAAGATGGAGGAAGCCTTAAATAAATATGCTGCAGTTTATATTTGAAGTTTCACCTTGAAATTCTGAGATCAATTGACTAAACTGCAAAATAATATTGATACTTTCAAATAGACTTCATTTTATGTCTTTGTGGTTCAATTTCGCTGTTTCTTCTCCTCTTAAGAGTTGTTTTCGACTCTGGCTAAACTTTCTTGGCCATTCTGAGAAAAAGCTTTCGATTGATTTTTATTGAAAATTGGTCAATATCTTTTAGTGTTTTTTCTTTAACACCAACATAATTTTCAACAACCAGCCCAGCATGTGCTATCGCCATCTTGAATTTACGATCACAAACAAAGTCAAATTTCAACACTCATTTCCCTCGTGTTAACAAAATCATATGCTCGGTTAGTGTATTTTGATTGGCTATTTATTGTACTAAAAGAAAAAAACACTGGGAACAATTGAAAGACTAGAGGGGGGAGGTGAAAAGTAAAAAATTGGAGCCTGCTTTTGTTGGCCAGTTTTGGCCGGTTTAGGAAAACCAAAAATTTTTTACCTTCCGGCTTTGGCTGGTTCAGGAGTTGAGGGGTTATGTGTACTCAGGACTCGCTGTACAGAAACCAGTGGGTATTTACTGAATGTAATGCGTAAAATATGCAATACAAAATATGCAAATATGCAATGAATCACTGTGATCCATGCATGACTTCAGAGCACAACTAACAGCACATCCATTTGGTATTACCTGTGATCTGAGATAGGGAAAGAGGTAAAACACTGAATCGTATTTAAGTTGACCAATAGCTCATTTGATGCGTTATGTGCTCCAGGCCAGAGCCAATGTTTTTTTTCATGCTGGATCACTTTGTTTTTCTTGATATTTTATGTTTGAATACATTTTTTAGTGATCTGTCCTGGCTAATCTGTGCTGCTGTTTAATTGAGCATTGCACTCATAAAATTAAACTATCATTTTACAGTCCAAGCAATCAAATAAAGTATTTATTTCATTGTTTTTGTTTAGGATCCAGAAGATTTGCCTTTTAAGAAAGGTGACATATTAACAGTCATAAAAAAAGAAGAAGAGAACTGGTGGAGAGTCAGAGACTGCAGAGGGTGTGAAGGAATGATTCCTAAGCCCTATGTTATCCCAGTAAGAGAATTAATGGTTGATAAATTTATCCAAAAAAGTTGGACTTTTGTATTTTGTGGTTTAATGTCAATTGCTTCAATTCAGGAACTGGAAGACAGATTTCCGCAATACTTTCCCTACTTTCACAAAACTAGAATATAACCTTTTATGTAGAAGTTGTTGTTTTTCTGTAGTTTTGTACAGAAGTAAAAAATGCTGGATTATGTGTGTATAACCTATAGTATTTGCCTGTTGTTGAAGGTTTCAAATAAATCATGCGAAGATTTCCTTTAGTTTCTATCAGTTGTATCTGTCATTCATACTTAGCTTGCTGAAAGCATTCATGTTTGATGGTAATCACATTTGTCAGCCATTTGTGTGTAAAGGTGATAGCTTCATACGCTCCCTGGTGTTCTCTGATTACATCCTTCATTCCTTTCATTACTTGAATTGATCCTGAAATGATAAATCCAATCTTTCGGTTTCAGCACTTTTTATAAAATATTAATGCTAACTTTACTCTTATTCTCGATTGGGATGGTTTGTAGCTTATTGAGACATTTTTGCTAAAATCCTTGTTATAATCTTTCTCAACAGCATCCCCATACAGATTCTTCACCTGCAGCACGACCAGCTGCTGGGAGCGATTCAAACAAATTATCATCGGGCAGAGAAAGTCAACGATACAGCACAGATTATAACAACCCAGCTGCCAAACCTGTATCAGTTCCGGTATGTCTTTTCTCGGAACCCTCACAATACAACTGAACATTGATAGTAGCCTTGCTACTAAGCCTGTATGTTCCTGAATGTATTTAAAGGGTGTCATCAAAATGCAATCTTACATCAATGATAACCCTTGTGCTATAACCTGTATCAGTTCTGGAATGTACTTACTAGGTATCCTCACAATGCAATTACAACACGCGATAGCAGATACCAACTTGTTGGACTTTTGATCAGTATTTCTAAGTGAGTACCCGGAGAACTTTTGATAGTGTGTAATGAGTTGGCCAGACAGATCATTGACAGCATAATTCTGCTTTATTAGTTAATAGAACAAAGAACCATGAATGGCTTATGATTTCAAAGTTAACAATTGAATAAACTTTATACATGCTGTTTGTTATAAGACATCGAAGGCATAAACGTATTCATTCCAATGTATTTGTCATTTAAAGAAAACGCCGTTAAATTTTCTATCTTGATTCGCAGAAACTGGGACACTGAGCACGAGGTCTTCATTTATTCAGAAAGAGCTATGTGGCTCTTTAAACTCATAGCTTGAAGTATTCGGTGTTTCCTTGTCACCACTTGCGTTTACGTGATATCTCAGTAACGTGGGCATTATAGTTTCTAAAACTTTTGGCGTGCGTCCTTGATTTTTTATCGTCAGGTGCGTTGCTGAAGATGGAATGAGCGCTATTTTTCCTATTTCTCAAAAAGGAAGGCAAAAACTGTTCCTTTTATTGAACTCAAAAACATTTCCACGTTTTCTGCCAATTTTAAAAGATACACATTCGTTCACAATATATATTATGTTAAAAAAAATTATTGCTAGCAATTGATAATCTCTTTTTTTTGTCACATTAGTGGGAGTTGACATAATTTGTCAGCATAGTGCTTTTTCTTTATCGCTTCCTTTGTTAATGACAATTATTCAACCATGATGAAGGCAGCAAGAAAGAAATGTTAGTCTTTCTTATAAACAAGGACTAGGTTATATACATACTGGTTACTGAACCCAAAATTTATCACTTTAATTGCAGAAAGACGGCCACGAGTACGTTGAAGCGATAATGGATCGGTGCTTGCCATATGACGCAACGCAACTCGCATTTAGGGTGAGTCAGATGTTTAAAATCAAAATTACAAGTTAGTTTTCTTTTTAGTTGTCATTGCGTTTGAAGAAACTTGCTTTCCCAGAGCTAAATCCTTTACAAGCCTAGTTGTCATTGCGTTTGAAGAAACTTGCTTTCCCAGAGCTAAATCCTTTACAAGCCTAGTTGGCCTTGCGTTTGAAGAAACTTGCTTTCCCAGAGCTAAATCCTTTACAATCCTAGTTGCCCACTTAACTGGCGCTTAGTCTCCAGTTGCTATTGTGTTAAACGAATAAAAGTCTTTTACCCCCCTCCCCCCATCCTTCATCCTCTCTCCCTTCCCGGTCGGGACACTTATCTAACGCATATTAGCTCCCAGCAAAAAGCTAGTACTTATGTACCTAATGTCCACGTCCACCTTCCCGGAGAAAATGGGTCTTGAAGTACGTCTCCATGAATGTGCAATTTATTTTAATTTTCTTAATTGTTTTTTTTTATTTTTCATATATCGTTATCATTTTAATGATTTTATAAAACATTTAAGCATATACATTTTTTCAAACTTTTTCGTTATTTTGTTTTTTATTTTAATTTTCATTATCATTTCTATGTTTTACTTACACTTTCAGACTTTTCCCTGTTGTTTTTTATATTTTCATATTCCTATTTTTTATTTTCATTATAATAATTATTTCCACGTCGTATTTTTACTATCATAATCATATTCTTGTTTTATAGTTTTACTTTTGTGTTATATATCAGTTAGAGTTTTGGAAATCTCATGTAGCGTCTGCGTTGTGTTTGAATGATTTGTAGGTTCGAACTTTGTTAAATTCTGAGTTTTATTGATTTAAAAAAGTAAAAGCACAAAAGTTAGAATTTATTCATACAAATCATTGCCAAAACTTATGACTATTTACAGTAGTTGTTTCTATGCTTTTTCTTTACTTTCATATTTATTTGCTCGTTACTGAATATTTTTCACAGACAGGAGATATTATAAAGGTTATAAGAAAAAACGATGATGGATCTTGGTTTGGTGAACTCAACGACCGTACCGGACATTTTCCCTTTAACTATGTCAGTGCTCTACCATCTGAGGGCTCGCAGTGGAATGGTTTATGAGAACTTGATTGAAGAAGTCAATCTATAGATGACTATATACCAAAGTCTACACTGCGGAACTTGGACAGTTGAATGCACAATTTTTTCCTGCTGCAATGATCGATGTTGTGTTTTATAAGATTGTCTGAAGTAGGGGGGGGGGGAGTTGGACGTTCTTCAGGTGAAAAATATTTCAAAAGACAGCAGTGTTGACAACACTGCTTAATAAGAATAAAATAAAACCATTTTGTAACAGTCTCGCGGTAGCTCACAACAGATAAGAACGTTAGTTTAAGATGAGAGATTTATTAACTTTCTTAAGAAACGAGAAAATTGAACCGACAGCGATCGAGATGTCGTCGGAGATTCCCCTCTGCTTCCACTTTTTAAAAACACATTTCGCTGTCGAATTAAAATCTTAATGAAAAATTTGTACTATATAACTCACTTGTGCACCTTTTGCGAACCTGTTCTGTCAACTATCATATAACGTAGTGATAAGAGAAGAGAGGCACTACGCGTTGTCTTTTTAAAAAAGAATATTATTTTTTCTCAGTTAAATTGATATACAGCCGTGCTTTAAAGCACAAATGACATTAAAAAGAATGAAGCAACTATAAAGTATATTAATATGTTACATTTCCTGAGAATCAGTTACTGGTAATCTGATTTAAAGTGAAAAGTAATAATAGGAAGCATGACATTGCAAGTAATCTGACAAACCTTCGTCAAGTAGCTAATGAGATGTACAACAGTGTTATTTACTTTATAGATTCAGTGTATACTGTGCTCTCATTTACAATGTATAGCTTTCTATTGATGTAAACCTTAGTGGTAGAAGTTGTAATAACTAAGAGATTGAAGTATTTTTAATTCCAGCTAATGATACACCAGACAGTTTTTTCTTAGCATTGCGTTATTGGGTGAGTTAAATGGCGCGGACACATGATGCAACATTTCATGTAAGATTGCCCGCACGAGAGTTGTTGAACCGTGTGTCCACCTCCCGAAAATTTGCCGCGTGCAATGCTGCATGAAATGTTGCACCGTGTGCCTGCGCCTGAAGTCTTTCTCTAAGGTGTTCAATTTCTAAGCATCTGCTATCAGTGTTGGGATTTCTGTTCCAACCCCAAGAAACGAAATGAAAAATGTTAAAAGTGCGATTCAGACGAAAATCTACAGTGGACAATGCAACTCTTAGAAATTTCATTTATTAATTTACAATTGACAGAAACTTAGCATCTAACTTGGAAATAAGAAGCGTTTCCCCAGGTTGTAAGTTCTGTTCTTTAAAAGTGAAATAAGGAACTGATCTTTGTATTAAAACTATCATTAACCCTTTTTCAATTGTTTTGTTTATAATGAAATTGCCTTGAAATAACTTACCATCCCTTAAAGTACCTCATTATAATGGGTTTTTACTGATTGGGATAGAGCAAAGAGTTGTTTAAACCATTTGCAAATATGAAAATAAAGTGCGGATATTGGCAAAAATGCTTTTATTATCGTCGAGGTTTGGAACCCAGTTTGTTGCAATGGTAACACTGTGAAGCACGTATCCGTTTAGTAGAATCTTGCTAAAAAGCATGTAACGTGGTTCCCAGGGTCATCTCCCATCTCTTTTCTTAAAGGGCTGGAAATTTAAAGGACCCTGGTAACGAGGTTACAAAAAAATGAAACGCGAGATTCAAATTAATCAATTAAGAAATAAAACATTTTTTCTGTGCCTTCACAGCGCTATGAAAACAGAGGTGCGCGTTTGGGAGAATTCGAGAGCTGATCAGTGAAGCACGAGATGCAGTCGAGTGCTTCAATGATCTGCTCGGAATTACAACCGCATTGTTATTTGTGTTTATTTCATGATCATTTTACAAAATCTCCTTACGAGGACTAGCTAATACGTCATTTTTATGCTTCATTGGACTATGAAAACACACCTCTCGGCCAATAGAAAACACTGTACTATCTTAAATATTTTATAATGTCCATTGTCTTGTTCTATATAAACCGTCTGCGTACATTTTACCCCGAAACAGCCTCAAACTTCCCCCAAATTGAGTAAAAACCCAAAGATCTCTATCTGCTGCCATTTTGTTTGTTTTGATAGTAAGACTTAGCTCCAGCTCCCTCTCAATCTCGATTTTAATCAATGAAGTTTCATAAAAAAATAGTTTCGTGTGTAAAAGGTATGCAGAGTTACTTCCAAATATGGACATGTGCCTGGCTTCTTCCCCATATTTAGTAATGAACCTGGCTTGGATTGGAATAAACTGTTTCACTGAATCGATGACGATATAACCCTGCACGGGGTCGTTCCATTTAATAATATCACATGATGTAGGCTTTATGTGTGCGATTGGTTAAAAGGGTTTTTGCACGTATTGTGTTTCCTACCCTTGTACTTTTTACACACAAAATTGTTAACGAAACATTCACTAAAGTGGAAATTGAGAGGGAGTTGGAGCAAACAAACAAAATGGGATTTTATTTAATTTAGGGGAAATTTGTGGCTGTTTCAGGGTAAAGTGGATAAAGACGGTCTATTTTTAAAAACAAGATAACGGACAATAGATGAGGTAAGGATAACTGTTTCATATAAATTCGAATCTCGAGTTCCTTACCGCGCATGGCTGAGATATCTAATCTTCTTAGATCAAAAATTACTTGCCGTTGTATGACGTCATCTCAGCCGGGCTAACTAATTTTCGTATCTTATTAAATTGACTATCTTTGGAAGGAAAAATATTTTTGAAAATAGTAAACAATATTTTCTTCTCATACAAACTACTTGATTATGTTTTTGAATGGCTTCGGATTGGAAAGATGCGATTGTACAGAACCTAAATTTTTAAATTAAAAATTTCTCTAAAAAATACTTAGAACTAATGAAAATGGTTCAATGCTGCTCCAGCCAAGGGTGACATGCTCTTGAAACTATTTCGAACTACAACATGCAACATTAAGAAATATATATTTATTATATAATTATCCATAAAATACCTATATTCTCACTTTCGCAAACTTGTTATCTTCACTTGTGAAAAAATTATTACCATGGCGACCTTTGCGAGCTCTTCGTTCATGCACGGGAGCTTTGCGTTTTCATTCTTCAAACAAATCATCTTCTCGTGGTAATTATATAATAACTAGAATATTACATGGTCGCTTGAATATACGGATTTTATCTTTTATCCGCGCTGCTATTTAGCATTCTCTATTTACCTCACACTTATATTGATTACAATGTTATTAGTAAATGAGTAGTTATTAATTGCTTGGAATAACCATAAAGGCTATATAATACGAGCCAAGCAACCAAAATTCTATTGTGAGGGTCGGGACAAAACGTAGAGTACCCCATGGGGTAGGGTATGGGGTACCCAATTTTTTTCTTACGTTCTAAAAATAGTTAAATACTAAAGCAACATAAAGAACAACTCAAACAAACACATTACTAATGAATAGAAAACGTAAACAACCGTAGTCAATCAAATTATGTAACATTACTAATCGTAAGCATGTTTAATGTCACGTGACTAATGACATCATTACGTGCTGATTGACGAGTGTTAATAACGGATTGCCAGTTTGATACTCGCTCGTAAGTTTTGACTTTATGAAGTTATAAGCATTCTTAATGTCACGTGACAAATGACGTCTTTACGTGCTGATTGACGCTTGTCAATATGAAGTAGTGTCACTATGTCAAGAAAAATATTGACAAAGCTTGATGTTTCTACGTTTATAGGAAGAAAGTTTTGAGAGATTTCCTGTACTCAATATCAGTAACGTTACACGATTTGATTGACTAAGGTTGTTTATGTGCTTGTTTATGTCTTCTATTCATGAGTTATGTGTTTGTTTGTGTTGTTCTTAGCTTTATGTTGCTTTGATATTTGACTGTTTTAAAGGGTAGAGAAAAAATAGGGTACCCCATGGGATAATCTACGTTTTGTCCCGACCCCTATTTTGATTATTTAACAATTATTTCAAGAGCGTACGTTGTATATGAGATATTTTATAGCCAGCGAGGCACATAACAGGGAAGACTAAAAACAGCTTGGATGAGGAGTGGAGAGTGAAATGAGCGAGGGTGGCTGGGGCTCTTTAAACAAGGTGTGGGCTGCAGCAGCAGTAAGAGAAAAACTGAAAGATTCTGTGAAGGCCCTATGCGCCTCGGGGCACGAGGAGGACAGGTAACAGGCAACAGGTGATATTGGTATATCACTTGGGTTATTGAAAATCTCCCCGTCTAGGAAGAACTGTAGCTGTATACGTGGCCACTCTCCAAAAGGATCTAGTAAAGCATCAACAAATTACACTCCCCCCAGGCCCCTGAAACAAGTGTTGGCCAAAGAAACACGTGATAAAATGTAAAGCAAATGTCAATATGGCGGATGAATCTGAAAGAAATCGACTTTTAACCGAATTTACTACAGTGACTGGAACGGACCAAGAACGAGCCCAGTTTTATTTAGAATCATCAAGATGGGAGCTACATGTAAGTAAAAAATTTGATTCAATATTAACATTTTTTTTAAAAATTTTGTTCCCGCCTTTGGTTTTCCCGGCCGGCATTCAGTGATTCACATTTTGTCATTCATTTCTTTTGATTCTTAATTCTTTATTTAATCTTGGTGTCACAGTTCCTCTTTGAAAACATTTTAGTTTTTTTATTTTCTGAATTAAATTAATGTTTTCAAAAATGTTTTTAAAGCGGTGATAAAGTGCAAAAGTTACTCGACTAGTTTCGCTTTCGATTTTGCTTTGTAAATACAGTTAAATTTTCTAGATAATTTATATACTTCATTTCTTTGTTGTCTTCTTTCCTTATTTTAACATAGCTTTTAGCGGTTATTTATTCGCTTCAATTAGTTTGTAAAAACTAATTAGAAAACTTAACGATTCATATTCAACTTTGAAAGAAATCTCAAAAGATGTGCCACAGGGGTCAATTTTTGGTCCCATGCTCTTTAATATTTTTATGAACGACCGAGCCTCTTCTGTCAAAGAATGCAATATGATCAACTACGCAGACGACACCAAAATTCATAGGTCAGATGAAAACCCAGCAGTTGTGGAAGCACAAATAAATCAAGACCTAATGAATACCAACATGCGGTTTAAACTTAAAGAAAATGGTTGAGGCCAAACCCAAAAAAGTACCAAGCAATAATACTAGGTCCCAGTAAAGGAGAATTAAATTTTAACTGTGGTAATACAAATATTGATACCTTGGAATCCATAACACTGTTAGGTATAACGATAAATTTGATATCCATGTAATTAATATATGCTGCAAAGTAGGCAGGCAGGTTAACATTCTAAATAGACATTAAAACATTTTACCAATCAAGATGAAAGAAATGCTATATCATGCATTCATCCTCCCACACTTTCAATATTGTAGTGAAACATGGCATCACTGCGGCCAGCAAAACACTAAAAAACTAGAAAAAGTAAATGAAAGAGCCTTACGACTCATATACAAAGACAAGACATCCTCCTACACTGACCTTCTAAGACGAGTCAAGCAGCCAACCTTGGCACAATTTTGAATTCAAGATATGATGCTTGTAATAAATAAGTGTTTTAATAAAACTGTACCTGCTCCAATTTCTAAACTAATAGAAAACCAAAGCACCAGCTACAATTTAAAAGGACAATACATTTTATCAACGAAATATGGGCTTAAATCTTTTAGGTTCTTTGCAGTAAGAACTTGGAATAAACTTAATGATTCAATAAGGAAAAAAGCAGGAACACTAGCTTTTAAAAGAATTATTAGAGATGTATCATTTTAATCAAGTGGGTTTTTGTGTGTTACCGTTTTCTAAATTTTATGAATATTAATTAATTGTAAAATTTTAAATATAAATTTTGTAACTTACATATATATATTATGTAAATATTTTTCCCCTTTTTAGTTTTAATTCAGATTTAAAATATTTTTAAATAACATGAAATTCACATAAAAGGCTACTGAGATATTGTCAGCCATTATTATGAAGACATTTTGGTAAATAGTAAGTACTCAGGTATTAATCTTTGAAAATACCTTACACAAAGCAATTATTAATTTATTGATCTTTTTAAAAATGTTAAAATAACTCTGGACTGCAGCGTTAAACAATTGGCTTATTGCTAGTAGATCAACGTCCGTCAGCCTTATACTGAAAAGTCTAAACAACAGCAACTTTGTTATACAACAATTTATTTCAAGAAAATGCACTAATGTAGCTAAATGTCTTGTATAATTTCTGTATCGGGGCCTACACTTATTTATGCATGGAGTTTCATGACATATTTTATCAATATAGGGCCTGGGTAAGGGTTAGTTAATTCTATGATTAAACAATAGTAGGCCCCAATATGTATCTTTTACTTAAAGGAGTAATATTAACAAATATAAATTTAATTCCTGTTTTGTTGTATTACGACTGGTAGCAATGAGCAAGTATGTGCTATCTATAGACTGTTCATATTTGATGTTTTTCCGAAAAGTAAATCTTTGCTTTTAGGTTGCCTTGAGCAGTTTCTTTGACAGTCAGGGTGATGAGGCTGAAATAGATTATGAACCAGTTGTGGCACCACAGGCCACCCAGGTACTGTGCATACTGTAGAATTAAAAAATGAAATATCTAGTTAGCCTGTTTGTTAAGGCACTATTTGTGTCTTAATATGATTTTGGATTGCTGAAGGAGTTTCAATAATGTTAACTATCACTTCACTGCTTCAGTCTGCTTCAGCCAATATACACATTTTTGTATCTTAGATATTTTGAAAATCAGACATATATGATAAGAATTAAACTAATTGATTATTTTTAACACTTTTGTCAATGAAATGAACTTATATTCACGTAAATTTTTTTGTTGTTTTTAAGAACAGTTATGATTATAATACTAGTAGATGATTATTTAATTTGATCAGAGTTCAATATCTGCAACATATGAGAGCTGCTGCACCTTTGAAATTTTTTAAGGTTATGGTTTGTATTCAAAATCCTGTAATATTTAAATAGTGAAATGTTTTATTTGTTTCTGTCAAATCACATGCTGCATTTGAGAATGATGTAATTTAGAGTTATTTAACATACACTGTAGGACAGAAACTCTCCCGCTGGACCAGCAAAAGCATCCAGAAGTTCAGGGTATGGTTATGCAAATTTATTGAAAATTAAAATAAATTAAAATGATTTTATCTTACCTACAGACTCATACAGTACAAAGAAATAGAATGATACAACTAATTTCATCACAAGCAGCCATCCCTATGTTTTTACATGACCAGACCATCTCAAACGCATTTATTTAGTAATTCATCTCAAGTAACTTTACAAATTAAAGAAATCATAACTGTAACCATGGTTTGGGAATGTTATCTTAATTTAAGTACTTGTATGCACGTGTTTATGATTTTGGTTTTTTGTCAACTCCTTCAGTTTTAGTTTTAATTGAGAAGATATAGCAAATACTCGAGACAGTGTTCTATCACATTTCCAAACAAATTTCATCAGAAATACTTTTTTCACCTCTCTTCTCAGTGTTTGGAAATGGAATGAAACAACATCTCCTGTGCATCACAACCTTGTTTTCTTTTAACCTATTGTGAAGATTCTCCACTCAACATATTTGTCTTACTTCTTCATTGATAACCCTGCACAGCTAGAAGAGTTTACTCTTGACGTTTTATGATTACAACGAGCTAGCACTATTTTGGCCTTTCTATTTACAAGTTTGGACTAAAAGTTTGTGATGAATGCACTCAGTAGATGTAGTGCATTGACTTAGTAACTAGTACAAAATAACTGCAGACTGCCAACATCAGTTGATATTAGACAAAAGGAGAGACTGTCATCTTGTATTATCTATATGTTTGCCTTCTATGTATTATAGACAATGATCTGTTTCAGAAAATTGTTTTAAACTTCTTGTACATGTTATTGTGCAGCTCACGGTTTGCTACAATCAGCTCACTCAAACCAACCAATGAAAGTGACAGCAGTGATGATGAAGGGCAGGCATTTTATGCTGGTGGATCAGACAGAAGGTGAAATTATGGTAGTTTATATTAGTTGTTAACATATCTTTTGCCATGCAATGCCAAAAGTGTTATTAAATAAATGCTACGTTATATGCCTTCAGTATGCTGTGAAGAACTTGTTTTTATTGTTGTATTGTGTATTGCATTTGTTTTATTTTTTCTGTTTTTGAAAGTTATGGATGGAATTATGAAGATGTGGTGAAGCTCTGAGCATGGAATGTGTGTCAATCAGTGGAGATTGTGACATTGAGTGACTGTTCTGTTAAATTGCACTTTATTGCAAATGATATTATCAAGCAGTTTATAATATTCTGGTTACAGAATATCAGAATGTTATATTGTACTCATTTGTAAAATATACAGTACATTAATTCTTTCCCTCCCAGGAAGTTTTTCGATTTGAACGATTTGTATCAAAACAATCAATTAGCTTTCCCTAATCCATATTAGGCATTGCCTTGGAAACATCCCATGTTGTGTAGTCCCTGGATATTGTGTTTTCAGTTCATAAGGCGATGGCATTGTTAAAGTTTCTTGTCGCTAAAAAGTGGATTTTTGCTAATTTTCAAGCCTTTTTTGCCACTCTTCACTACTGGATAGCATCATGAAGCTTAAAGATAGCATTTGAGCTTACTTGCTGAAAGAAACCAGCGAGGTGTCACACTTTTTAGCAAATTGTACGACATATTTCCACTCGTTGGGTTCCCACAGGTGCCAAAAAAAAACGAAGTTGGCTTTGAAGCTCAAAGAGAGGCAAATTCACTGAGCTGCCAGTGCATTTTTTGGAAGTTTTGACGAGTCCTGAATAACACTTCAAGCATAAAATTTTGGCAAAACTCCGTGAAGGCTCTACACGTAGTAAAAAAAAGATCTTTGAAGGAAACGCCATCTGTCCTCGCCAAGATTTTTGGGCTTCCCAGAATGCATTTGGGTTGTGCAAATGGGAAACACAATGGGGCAAGATTAGCACAAAGAAATGGCAGTAGCTTGAGCCATGAACTAGGAAAATGCTAAACAAGCTCACTGTATCTCAGTACTAGGTCTAAATTTTGTTGTGAAAGCTGTTTCATTTGCTGGCAATGAAAATTTCATCAAAAAAGCCAAGGTAAAACATCATTGATTTTGCCTTTCCAAAAACGATGCAAAACCGTATTTTTTTTTCAATTTTTGCACTTCACCTAATGACTTTCTGCAGAAATGACAGTTTATTGTTAATCACTGGCTTTCAAAACTTAAAATAACTACTAGAGTTCACTTTAGAACCAAATTTGAAACATAGTTTTCTTGTTTAAGAAAGATTAAATTTGTTAACTTATAACTATATTCTACGGGCGGTTTAGGGCGGTGTTGTAGGGAAAGGGTTAAACTAGACACCTAAAGGCATTTACTCGAGCTACAGTACCTGTAATGTGCCGTAGAAAGATTACCTTGGCATAAAAACCTCAGATATTTAAACAGTTAATTATTCATTGTAAGTCTAAATCCAAATTTTGGCAAGGGCAAAGATCACCTATATCATTGTCATTCTCAACTAAAAGTTTTCAAAACATCACAAACTATTTTAATATCATAAATCATCATTTATTAGTTCTGTAAAAACTATGGAAACATTCAGTTCGCAACAGCATCCTTGAGACCTTTTCCTCTTTTGAATGTATTTTTGATTTTACTTTGATGGAAGTTGATAGCTCACTTTCATGAAAATTTTATAAAGGCCATTTTTTTTTGTTTGGTTCTTCATTCAACAGAACTTTTACTTTATAGTATGTATAAGTTAAGCTATAAAAAGTTTCTTACATAAATTTGTGTTGTAAAAAGTAAAATACTAAGAGAAATAGAAAGACAAATAAAACAAAAGTGAACTGAATGTGTAGGCTGCAGTTTTTGAAAACATGAAGTTCATATAGTTACTTAGTTACAGTAAGTATTACAAAATTTTATTGACTGTCTGAGTTAAATTTTAAATTACAGATATTAGCAGGAAGAATAATGTTTAGAGAATTTCAGATTTGACCTCATGGGAGAGCGGCAAATATGAATGTCAAGAGCAAATTATGTGACATTTGACATCTGTCTGATAATAAACACATGTGACACAAATAGCTCACCATAAAGTTGTTTATTGTTATGAAGCAGGCACAACAATCTTCCCAGCCTTAGTACGATACTTGCAGTATTTTGAAGTCGTAAAAAAGCTCTAGAAACATGTCCCATAATGCTGAATTGAATTGGCATTGATATGAAGGGAGTTGATTCGAACAATTGCCATGTGCACTAATTTAAAGTGTATTTTGAGCACCTGAACAAGAAGGTCATTGCACAACACTTTCATTTGAAACTCTACTAGGTAGAGAGCTTGATTTGAAAACCTTATGTGTAGCCTTTCCATCAAAACTATTTGCAACGACTTCTGGGTAATTTTACCAAACACAACATTATAGACAGATTGACAATAAGGTAAATCTAGACTCGGCACCCTATGGGTAGCCTGAGTAATAACAAAGAATTACCACAAATGAATAAATATTAATACCTTGAACTGCAATTATCTTGTGAACTATAGTGGTCAACAAATCTTGGGCCCACCACGAAAAAAACAAACTGCAGGTGATATAACTCAGGATCTGTTTGAAGAGGCAAAAAGGTAGGTACAGACAAAACTTAAAAATAAGTTATGAACCTTAATTCGCTGTGTCCATTCTGCTGCCACATTGTACTGTAGTTAAGGTTTTATATCTCAAACTAATGACCTCACAAAATGGCAGGTAAACTAAGTGATATATAATTTAGTTTTTAAAGTTGGCATTTCATGCTAATAGCCTTTTTTTCAGAGCATCAGGTAATTCTCAAATGATAATTTGTTGTGGAGATTATTCGTAAAGATTTTTCAATTTGGCTGATAATGTTAACCCTTTCAGTCCCAGTTCAATTATTAAGTTCTCCCAACTTGAGCCCATACTTTTCATTAAACAAGTTTGAGAGAAGTTTA
>JAOTRI020080562.1:0-16494 GCA_028564885.2 Zoanthus sanctaehelenae
GGCGCAGTTGGTAAGATCTCTGCTTTCCAACCACAAGGTCCCGAGTTCGATCCCCGGCACTTTGCCGAAATTCGAATCTTTGTGTGACCTTCTTTTCTGCCTAAGCCAACTCAGCTTTCCATCCTACCAGGGTTGGTAAATGAGTACCAGCGTCTGCTGGGAGCTAACCTGCTATGGATTAGTGTCTCGTCCAGGGGGAGCGCAAAAACTCTCATCCGCTTAACACTACAGAAACCGGAGATAAGCGCCAGCCCCATGGGCCACTAGGCTCGTAGAAGGATTTAGCTTTGCCAGCTAAAAGACTTTACACCTAAATGAAGTCGTTATTATTAATATTATTTCCGCCCGCTGAGCAGCATCCATATCGGCGCAACTACCGTTTCAGATTTTGTCCATTGTACGGATGTTAACTTCGGCGTGTTCTTCGTACACTGTTCGGACCCAATCATAGGTGGACATTTTCTTTTGCGCAGGGCCTGGACTCCCCAATAAAATCACATGGAATTTACAATGGGAAAAAAGTTTTTACCGCGAGGAAAGTTAGTTTTTATTAAATTTCATCGGTTTTTGCTAAAGAAAGTTTTTACTAAGACAATCCAAATTTTGCAAAAAGTCCCGAAGAAAGCAGTGAGCGAAGTTGTGGAATACCAAAATACTTGACAAAGTCATGTTGCAAATCGGATGCGATGTATCGATCTGCGATTTACAAATCCCAAATTTCTGACAGTTTTAATATAGTATGTGCCAAATACTGCAAATCCAGTCGTCAACTGTGAGGAGCAAACATTTTTAAGAGGTATAAGCACTAATTAAACCGAAAAACTAAGGCTCCAACACTACCTTGTTCGCTGTAACAACTAGTTATCATCATCATCATCATCATCATCATCATCATCATCATCATCATCATCATCATCATCATCATCATCATCATCATCATTATTATTATCATTATTACTGTTGTTGTTGTTGTTCTTATTGATTTTATAATTTTTATCATTACCGATAACAGACGGACGTTGTAGATGAAATTCCCACTGTGAAGTTTGTGTTTATCACGTGGGTTGGAGAGAAAGTAAAACCGATGACAAAGGGGAAGATTAGCTCTCACAAGTCAACAATGGATTCACATTTTTCCGTATCCTCTTAAATTCTGAATACCAAATTTTCTGGTAAATGTAAAGTATTTCTCTCTACTATTATTGTCATAACGTACAAAAAGTATATTTTTCCACATATTACACCAAATACTTTACAGATACAGCAATACATATTAAAATGTGGAAGATGCAGAATTTACAACCCTAAGAGTTTAATCAGGCATTCTACACAATCATAACCTATATTTGTCCAACGTTAATGGAGTACTTAAAGTTTATCACCTTTGACGTGCTACACCAAAGTGTCTTCGTCAGTTCATACTCCTTTCTACGGTGTTTGAATATTTCAAACTAGAAGTTTCTGTCGAAAGTGAAGTGCTGCGATATCTGAACTGCAAAATGTTTTTATATGAATAAAACGTATCAGAGAGTCGTTGTTCATAGTCAATCCTACCGTATGGATCATTTGTTTATTGCAAGTAGAAGTTGAGTCCAAAATTAATAAACAAAAATAAATCAAAATCGGACACACACAAAATATGAAATTAGCAATAGAACGATATACTGTTTATACAATTTATTTACAAGAACAATTCAAATGTTTCAGTTTATAAACATGAACTCAACATAAAATTACAATAAAAGAAATTATCGTTAACATGCCATGTCAGGCGATTTATTCCGTGTCGTCGTTAACCAAAGGACTCGATCTGGTAGATAATTCAGAAAAATCGTCTCTGCTTTCAAGAGCATGAAATCTCCTTCGATTAAAACACGATCCACGGTCTCTGTTGTCCACGTCGAAATATCACTCAAAGTCGCACATAAGAAAGCTGAAAGACTCATAAAAGGTCACTTTTTCCTCTAGAAATGTTGCTAAAGCGACCTTGATAAATACTTCCTCGAGTAAATAAAGTCACATTCAACATGTTAAACTTGCAAACTCATCTTCGCCTGGAGGTAATTGTAAGGAAAAATGATCCAATTTTGAAGTAGTAAAAAGGTACTAAAATTACGTCTCGCAATGATTTGACGCGGATACGAAGCGGGCGGACTCGAACAATCGCAATGTTCATTTAAAGTTTGTGTGTATTTCGACCGTATGCGTATACTTTGCATATGTTATCTTTTAATAAACAGCTGACATGGCTATGAGTGCTCGACCCAAGGCGCACAAAAATCCACGAGAGTAAGCATATAAAAAGCCCAGACTTTCCTGGCCAAACGGAACACAGGAAGCCCGTTTAGAAACCTGTCGAGATTAGTGTCGCTGCTCCCTGCGCTCGCAGCAATAATTTATCAAATGTTTTATTTGAGAATTAGTATGTGACAAACTATTCAGCGGTATCATCTTAAGTATTCTTGGTTTGCACACAATCCCATGAGACACAAAAGACAATAGACATAATGTCCATGTTGGTGTACAAAACAAAAGAAATAATCAAAATTCTTTTGTTAAGAGTACACCAACATGGCCGCCATGACGTCAAATTAAAACCCGCAATTATATTCTATTCGAGAATGCACTCTTTTGAGGAGGTATCACGGCATTCAATCAATGGACTGTAAGTTTTTAAAAACCTGAAAATCTGTCACCAAAGAGGCAGTTTGTTTAGAGTGAAATATCACATCCAAAAGAAGATGAGTTCGTGTATTGCTTTTTACAAATACTTTCGCAAGCTGTAACGCTTGTTACGTAGGCAAAACTGTTAGGCATTTTAAGACACCCATACAAGGACACATCTTTGGTGACAAGTCTTCGCATGTTTTAAAACATTTAAGTGCCGTGAGCCCTCCTCAGCAGAGTACATTAAAATATTATGGCTTTAATTAGTCTACAGTCTGCAGTTATATAACGAAGTTTTTATTAATACGTTGTCTTCACCTTTACAGATACTTCTCTTTGCTTTTTGTGAGTTTTTCAAGTTTGTGGTAATCCTTTCTAAAATAAAAATATGCCACACATTTACACAAAAAGTAAGATATTAGAATAAAGAATAACTTGAATATATAATAAGTTAAAGTGTTTTGTAAACCAAACTTCCCCACAGTAGTTTCACAGTAAATGTTTTCCTTAATTAGTCAAATCCAGCCTGCTCATGTTCGAATTTACGCTTCCAACATGTCTGAACTCTCAGAGACAAGCATAATGGACGAAGTTCAAAAAGCAAGCGGATCAAAGTCATTTGTCAAATAACTTTTTAATTTCCTAAGTCAGAAGATGACATTGTAATGACTTGAATTTTGATCACTGAACTTTAAAAAATAACAGTTTTAGCGAAAAATATTTCGATGAAACATAATCTTCAGTGATGATATGATGACAGTAACTTAATCAACAATGGTGCTTCTAATAAAAATGTAATTGTAGCAAAGGCTATTTTACATTATTTGTGGATGACTGCGATGTCATGAAAGTAATTCTAAATGATGACGAGATTAATCAGGCCCGTAGCCAGGATACTTCGAGGGGGGGGGTTTGGGCGTGGGGTCCAGGGGCCCGCCTAAGGGCCCCGGTGGGGTTAAGGGGCGAAGCGATTGGTCAAATTGCCTAGGCAACAAGCCTTAGTAATATTCATTACTCATGAGGCTACAGACAAACGCTAGTAATAAACAGTGCAAAAATGCCGCGCAAGTCTGTAATAAATTTCAATAGGCTTGATTTTTGCTAAGGGGGTTCGCTTGCAAAAGGGGGGGGGGGTTCGCCCGAACCACCAAACCCCCTTCCCTGGCTACGGCCCTGTTAATGATGCTATAAATAACAAACTAATTAACGGAATCCATGACCACAGACCCACGAGTCTTTATGCATGACTTTAACCCTTTAAGTCCCAATCGGTTATCAGCACCCAACTTCTCCTCACATAGCATATTCAAAATGAAACAATTAGTTATGAGAAAGTGAGAATTCATCAAACAAAGCAAGCTAATGAAGATCAAAAGCAAAATTCTCTCAAACTTATTCAATGAAAACTATATGCTCAAGTTGGGAGAATTTAAAAATATAACTGGGACTGAAAGGGCTTAACGGGTTTACCCCGGTGTGAGAACCTGTGAACGAGTGACGTAGACAAAGAAAACAATGAAGTCAAAACAAAAGATTGAACTAACCTTATAGTGAAAAAACAAAGAAAAAAACTTAATAGGTTTCTTAAACCGAGGATGAGCCCTTTAAATGGGCGAATGCAAACCTTTCGGCCTGGACCAATGATCCCAAACCTATTACTCAAAACCTACAAAACCAAAGACGGTCAAAAATTCTTTCCCCTGCACCCATAATCACAAACCAACAATACCGAAAATTCAACCATGTTTTCAAACCTACTACAACAAACCTTGGGTTCCCAATTTCAAACTCACGACACCAATCATATATAACCCGGAACACAAGACCTCAAAACTACGTCCCTATTGGCGGCGAATGTAATACTGAAAATATAGCAAAAACAAACCTAAGCGCATTCTAGTGTGGTTACAAGCCACAAGTTTTGCTTTTGTATACCCCTATCGAAAGTTCGAAGTTTCTAAATCAAAATATTGTTAAAACTAATTTTGTTATCGTTATTCACTTTTTGATTAGATTTCCTTTCACGTCCTTGGTAATATCTCTGCATCCAACCAAATAGTCCCCAGTTCGAATCCTAGCTCTGCCGATATTTGAATACTTCTTAAGCCATAGTGCGCACTACTTCAAGAATTCTGCAAAACTCGTGGAACGTTGAAATTTTCCTCCAGGGCTGAGATTTGAATATTTGTGTGACATTTTCTGCCTAAGCTAACTCAGCTTTCCCGGCATCCTCCCTGCGTCGGCTGGGAGCTAACCTGCGATGGATTTGTGTCCCGTCCAGGGGGAGTCAAAGACTCTTATCCACTTAACACTACAGAAACCGGAGATAAGCGCTGGGCCCTTGGCCCTGTAGGTTTGTAAAAAGATTTAGCTTAGCCCTGGAAAAACAGATGATTTCCCAGAACTCCTTGAAAACGCCTAGAATTTGTTGAACAATTTTAAACAGTTTGTAAACAAACCTAGATTTCATACCTAAACCTAAACTTATAGAAGCAACTAACTCGTGATTGTAGTTTTTGTGTTAACCCATTTCAATATTTTGTCTTGGTATTTGTGTCGCATTTTACCTTGTTTTACTGCGATTGGAAACTGAAGAACTACGTTACCATTTTTGTGTTGTATGTAGTTTATCGTGTCATTTACAAGGGAGAGCTAGCTTGGGGCTGGGGGTTCTGGAAAAGTAAGTTTTCTACTCTCAAGAATTCCTAGATTTTTAGCTCGTGGAGAGCTATCGGGATGGTTGGGGAATCTGGATGTCAGGCGTAAACAATAGAAAACTTGTAATCGATTTCCGATCGTCTTATTGTTTTTAGTTCGTGGAGAGCTATCGGGATGGTTAGGGAATCAGGATGTCAGGCGTAAACAATAGAAAACTTGTAATCGATTTCCGATCGTCTTATTGTTTTTAGCTCGTGGAGAGCTATCGGGATGGTTGGGGAATCAGGATGTCAGGAGTAAACTATAGAAAATTTGTAATCGATTTCCGATCATCTCAAGTTCTTTCATTAACTGTTTTAACTTAACATTTGTTAAATAATAGTTTGAACTTAACTTTTATCTTAAGCAATTTTAAAAGATTGCTCTTATTCGGCTACTAATGAAGGACGTTAATATGTCACGTGATATTTCGGAGTTTGGTACATGACTTCCGTAAATCTGTACATGTGGTTGATAACGCGTACAGTATATTAATCAATGAACAACAGCCAAGATACAACAGCTTCCTAACACTGTATCTTACTTACTCCACGGGCTTCCCACAGGATACCTTTGATTCGTAGTATTTTTTTCTCAAGTTAACCCTTTCACTCCCAATCATTTATGAACACTCATCTTCTCCTTACATAACAAGTACAAAGTTAGACATTTGTAATTAAGAAAATGAGAATTGATCAAACAAAGTAATATGCTGAAGATTAAAACTGAAATACTCTCAAATGTGCTTAATGAAAAGTATGGGTTCAAGTTGGGATAATATAATAATTCAGTTGGTATACGACGGACGTAAAGCTACCTATGTTATGTTTCTTGTGTTATTGAATCCATTCAGGGAGCATTCAAAGCCTTGGCTTCACTTGGAGCCAACGTCGAGAACATCCGAAAGAGGGTAAGATAATAATAATAGTTTATTAGAAAAATATCAGTTGCAAACCTTAATGGGTTAAAAATAGATGTTTACAATGATGATTTAAAACTAGATTATTTATAAACAGTAAATAATTATAATTGGATAAAACTTTTGTACATGTATAGAAGTTAAATGGCTAGGTTGTCCCATGTATTTACGCTGGATGGGATAAAGCTCCTCTTAAATCGCTCTGTTCTACATTTATAAATGCCAAATTTGCGAGTGATTTTTTAGAGTATCTGTGTTATTTAGGGGCTAGTAGAGTTCTTTGAGCTTATTATTTTCTTGGTAAGATCACAACAGTAGCTGAATACTCGTTCTAGATCGCCCCACTAGTCCTAATTTTGTACTTTTTCTTCTTTTTTGCTTTATTTCTTACACGGTGTTAATTGGTCGTAAAGTCTTTATTTTATTTTGCCATTTTTGACAAGATTATTTAATGATTATTCCAAGGGTGCGCGTTGGATATGAGATGATAGATAGCCAAAGAGGAGCGTAGCACCAAGTTGGCTATAATCATCTCATATCCAACAAGCGTGAATGGAATAATTGTTTTATTAAATTTCACGAGCTTTCCGAAGCCTTCGAGATTTGAAAATAACAAACAACTTTTAATAAATTGATAGCTGAGATTCTTTGTTAGTTCCATATTAGTTAATTAGTCCATATATAGTCATTCGGCATATGAACTGATAACCGAGATTGACTGAACCAATCAGAGCGCTAGAAATGCAATATTCGAGGTGAAACATTTGATAATTACATTTAATTTGTAGTTTGTTGCGGTAAGAATGGCTATGAAGCTATGATACTTTCAAATGAATACCGAGGAATTAAAGGACATTCAAGAAATGTCTCATTAGTAGCGAAAATTTGAATGAAAAGAGCAAAGTGAGTTTGTCATTATTGAACAGATTATAGAATCCGAAAGCACAATGGACCACGTGGTTTCAGGACTGGAAGATAAAAAGTCCTTGGTTCGTTTAGCGGCGGTGCGATGCCTCCACAGTCTTTCGCGGTCAGTGCAACAGTTGAGAACAAGCTTTCAGGATACAGCCGTGTGGAAACCGCTGATGAAACTGATCCAGGAAGCCAACGACGATATGATGACAGTAGGATCATCAGCACTCTGCAATCTCTTACTGGAGTTTTCTCCAAGCAAGGAAGTATGCTCTTTTGCCCTTAAAAGGCGCCATGTTGTTCGTAAATACTATAAAGTATATCAATTACTACGCGATCACCGCAACCACTTATAAGTTACTACTACTACAGCTACAATAATTACTACCACTGCTGCTGCTGCTGCTGCTGCTGCTGCTGCTGCTGCTGCTACTACTACTACTAAGTACTACAGCTACAATTACTATTACTACTACTGCTGCTGCTGCTGCTGCTACAACTACTACTACTACTACAGCTACAATTACTATTACCATTACTGCTGCTGCTGCTGTTACTACTACTACTACTACTACTACTACTACTACTACTACTACTACTACTACTAAGTACTACTATTAATACTACTACTACTACTACTACTACTACTACTACTACTACTTTTAATAATAATAAAAACGACTTTATTTCCGTAAGTATTTTTAAAACTCCTAAAAAATTTTTAAAAAAATATAACTATATATACAATATTTATATTTCAAAAACTGTATATTTCATTTATTCGACATCAAAATTTAGTACGTTTTTTTTTACAGCCAATCCTGGATTCTGGTGCCGTAAGTCTTTTGACAGATCTTACCAAACGAGAAAGTGATGCACTGCGTTTGAATGGTGTCTGGGCATTAATGGTACTGTATAAGGCCTTTCCATTACGTTGTTGACAAGTAACTTTTCGGTAGCCATATTTGAAAGCTGCATTGCTGTTTCGTATTTGTCGACAGTTTAAAATCAACGTTACTACTGTAACATGTATTTGCTGTCTTCAACGCATTTTCTCCATCCATTTCGGCATCCATACGTTTTTGCTGTCAAAATAATAATAACGATCTTGTATAGGGTTACTAAATGGGAATACGTTCAGGTGGACGGAGAATTTTCTCGTGACACATAGATATGTCTCCGAGGGTTAACTGCCTGACGTCCCTTTCAAATCGACCTTAAGGTCTAATCATTTGCAGATGGTGCAAGGGTCACACTTTCTCCTCAATTTTGTTAAGACACTTGGTGTTTGTTCGTATTGGAATTGAACGGAACCCCCACGTGAGAGACTTGACCCAACCAACTAGTCTAAGCAGGCAGCGGTATAGTGTGGTGTAATCATGCATTGTTAGCTCCAAGAAACACAAATGATTTTTGGAATACAGAGGTTTCCTTTCAAATGAAGTATTGCGATGGATAAAAAGCAAAGTGTCGGAGATTTTTTGTGCTTTAGCACACTTCCGAAGTGTCGAACGATGTATTAGTGATTCACAGACGTCGCGCATAACCTTTCACTGGAAAATAAAGGAACCCCTTGGAAATAGCACTGTATAGTATACCCTCATATTTTCGGGATTTCTTTTCTGGGAAAGGTAAATGATTACCAGCGTCTTCTCAAATGTAGGCGTTGGCTCCAAGGAACACTTGGCTTGTAAAGGATTTAGCTTTTATTAACCTTTAATAGTAAATCTAATTTCCCCTTGAGATGGATTAATGTCCCATCCAGGAGGAGTCAAAGACTCTCATAACTCAAGATGGATTAGTGTTCCATCCAGGGGGAGTCAAAGACTAATCCGCTTAACACTACAGAAACCGAAGATAGACGCCGGCTCCATGGGCCAATTGGCTCAAAAAGGAATTATATGGCTTTTAGCTTCTAACTTTTAAAAATGAATGTGATTTCCCTTGGTTTGCAGAACATGGCATACCAAGCAGATGAAGAAACCAAGAACAAAATCTTGGAAGTTTTAGGGCCGTCTCAGTTGTTTACGTAAGTTAACTATTTCACTTCCAATCAGTAATTAACACTCAACTTCTCCTTACATAACAAATACAAAAGACATTTGGTAATGAAGAAATAAGAACTGATTAAACAAAGTAAACTACTGAAGATTAAGAGTGAAACTCTCTCAGACTTGCTCAATGAATAGTATAGACTCGAGTTGGGATAACTTAATAACTCAACCCGTACTGAAAGAATTGATTGTCCATTGATTTAATGTCCCTTTATTCCATCCTGACTCATGTAAAGGAATCATCATGTTCAGGAAGTATCATGTACAACAAGTATCGTGTACAGGAGGTATCTTGTACTAGAGTTATCATGTACAGGAGGTATCATGTACTAGAAGTATCATGTATAGGAGGTATCGTATAGAGGAGTTATCATGTACAGGAAGTATCATGCACAAGAAGTATAATGTACAGGAGGTATCGTGTACAGGAGTTATTATGTACAAGAAGTATAATGTACAGGAGTTATCATGCTCAGGAGGTATCATGTACAAGAAATATCATGTACAGAAAGTATCATGGTCAGGAGGTATCATGTACAAGAAGTATCATGTACAGAAAGTATCATGTACAGAAAGTATCATGTGCAGGAAGTATCATGTACAGGAAGTATCATGTGCAGGAAGTATCATGTGCAGGAAAAATCATGTGCAGAAAGTATCATGTACAGGAAGTATCATGTACAGGAAGTATCATGTACAGGAAGTATCATGTACAGAAAGTATCATGTACAGGAAGTATCATGTACAGGAAGTATCATGTACAGGAAGTATCATGTACAGGAAGTATCATGTACAGGAAGTATCATGTGCAGGAAGTGTCATGTGCAGGAAGTATCATGTACAGGAAGTACCATATACAGGAAGAAAATATCATGTACAGGAAGTATCATGTACAGGAAGTATCATGTACAGGAAATATCATGTACAGGAAGTATCATGTACAGGAAGTATCTTGTGCAGGAAGTGTCATGTGCAGGAAGTATCAGGTACAGGAAGTATCATGTACAGGAAGTGTCATGTGCAGGAAGTGTCATGTGCAGGAAGTGTCATGTGCAGGAAGTATCATGTGCAGGAAGTGTCATGTGCTGGAAGTATCATGTGCAGGAAGTATCGTGTGCAGAAAGTATCATGTACAGGAAGTATTATGTGCAGGAAGTATCATGTGCAGGAAGTATCATGTACAGAAAGTATCATGTACAGAAAGTATCATGTACAGGAAGTGTCATGTGCAGGAATTGTCATGTGCAGGAAGTATCATGTGCAGGAAGTATCATGTGGAGGAAGTATCATGTGCAGGAAGTATCATGTGCAGAAAGTATCATGTGCAGGAAGTATCATGTGCAGGAAGTGTCATGTGCAGGAAGTGTCATGTGCAGGAAGTACTAGCAAGAGCTAACACCTGGTGTTTATATAAAAGGTTCACACGGTCATGTAATGTCATGGAATTTGAAAATGCATTTTCCAGGCCTGGAAAAGTTACGGAAATTTGGGAAAAAGTCCAACGTCATGGGAAATTCATGAAAAGTTTTTTTTATTGATCTATGTTTTGGAGGTGATTAAAATTTTGTTGTATCAAGAAAATGCCGTTATCGTTCTCACGTTGCATTATAATCTGCATTCATGGAGTATGAAAAAAGTAACTATGCAATAAACTTGCAATAGATTGGAAAATTTGAGTTTTTGCCTTTACCATCGATCACTTTACGTTGTTTTTCAGTGTTCAGAAGACTTCATTCACATTTAAAGTTGGATTAAAATGAGAGCAGGCTGTTGTGTTGAAGTGTATCTTAGATTTGTCAATATTTTTTGCTAAATTAATGAGTGTCGGCGCAGGTGGAACTTATCCTCAAAGTTTCTTCCTTTAACCTTTTTTCAACCGCTCTGTAATAATATCCTGTTCAGCTTAAGGAAGGAACTTCCTTTCCCAAACGTTGTGGTGAGGACACCAAAAAGAAGAACATCAAGACATTATTTCAGAGCTGTTGAAAGAAGGTTAAAGGAAGAAAGGATGTTTCTGGATCATGGTAAATGGCATTTGATCTTGCAAAAATCATGGAAAAGTCATAGAAATTCTTTCCCTATTCTCAGTGTGAACCCTGGTATAACTATAACAGTGCTAAAGTCATACTGTAGATAATATAAAAATAATGATATGGCAATTTCCTTGAACCACTTCCCTTATAAATCCCCGCGTTTCGTACTGTTTACGTACGGTCCCCCCTCCCCTAGGGAATGGCAAACATTTTTTTCTTGTTTCGTCATTTTTGCTTATATTTCTCTTATTCTAATTACTCTTTATTATATTATTTATATTATTATCATTTTTGATATTGTTTTTATTAGTCTATTGGAAGATCGCGACACCCAAGTAGTAATGAAGACTCTTGGATTGATGCGAAATCTATTATCTGGAAAAGATGTAAGTTTTCATTTGGCGTAATGTAGTGCAATTTGGCTGTTCAATTAACTGTGACTCCAAGCTTTGCCGTAGTTCTACAACCCCATCACATATTGTATTGTGCTCTTGAATGAGATACCTCACGTGACTTGTTAGATGTAGTGTTCCGAACAGAATGCTACTCGCCCTGTTTGCTTACAAGGGCCCTTTAACCCTTTAAGCTCTAAGAGTGATCAGCATCAAATTTCTCCTTGTAATATAAAAAGACATATCAATCAAAAAGGTCACGAGAATTAAGAACATGATCACACAAGATGAGTTCTCTTGATATCCAAACAAATTCTCCCCACTACTGCTATAAGAAATGTATAGGACTAAAAATGAGACTTTAAATTTTGATGTTAGGGCTTGAAGGGTTAACTTAGAAATGTACTAAGTGAACCAATTTTAATTAATGCTTCAAACTCCCCGTAGGATATTGACCGTATTATGGGTATACACGGCATCAAAATTATGAACAGTTTAAAGCCAATACTAGAGAACGAACTACAAGCCATTGAAGTGAAAGAACAGGTAATTGTCTTTCTTTTAAGTCATTGATTGGTCACTCGGTGTAATTTAATTCAATGAATAACTCTCACACTATCAGTCAATATATTTTTCACTTGATGTATCAATCAGAATACTTTTATTCATTAACTCTCGCACAATCCATCACTCAATCAATTTCTATATCTGTGAACTATCTATCTAGCAATTTATCAAACAATCAGTCAATTTATCTATCTAGCAATTTATCAGTCAATCGCTTTATCTATCAATCTAGATTATGAGTTTAAAATAGAAGCTTCCACGTCTTCCCTTTCAGTTTTCAAATTCACAATTCCTACGGAGTCAAGATTAAGTTATTTTGTGTTCGGCTAATCCATGATAATATGTTCATTATTGTAAAGGCGCTGTGTGTCCTAGCAAACATTGCTAACGGATCATCTGCTAAAGAATTTCTAATATCAGACGATGGGCTTTTGAGGAAACTGATGGAGTACATGATGCATGACAGTGTCAAACTCCAAATGTCTTCTACATATACCATCTCAAACCTGGTGTGGCATACTGAGGATGGAGCTGTTGAGCGCCAAACCAAGCTCAGAGATATGGGGGTACAGAAACTCCTCCAGTCATTGCTAACAACCAGTGACACTGACGTAAACCTCTTTGAAAGGTCGGTACATACAACTGTAAGCCTTAATATTACATTCAGCGTTAGCTTCTTTGATAAATAATGATAATAAAAAGAAGAATAAGAATAATAAGAAAACAAATAATAAGAATAAGGATACTATATATAGTGCCTGATCATTGACGTGGCGTGTCCCTTCGATACCAGAGCGTCCGGTAAAAACCAAGGAAAAGATTGAGAAGTACCAGGACTTGAATAGAGAAGTACAGAGGCTTTAAAAGTGCAGAAAAGTCAAGATTGTGCCAGTGGTCATCAGAGCACTTGGCACTTTCTCAAACGATATGTGGAAATGGCTTACTGAACTTGATATGGCCTCTGACATAGTGTTATTACAGAAAGCGTGTGTACTGGGATCTTCTAGAATCCTGCGAAAAGTTTTGGACACTTAAAGTTATGTATGACGAAAAGTTGAAGGGCACCTAAGGCTGCGGGAAGTAACTTGATTCCACATTCAAAGAACTTCCAGCTTTGTGCTGTGATGCAAAAAAACAACAATAATAACACTAATTGTAATTATTAAATATTATGAGAATAATGATTATACACCTTAGAAGAACTGGAGATAAATTTGTCTGTGAAGTTTCCTAAAACATTTGTTTCATCCAAAAGATCAGAAGAGTTATGTGAAGGAAAAAAGATTAACAACACTTAAAGAATGAACTGGTGAATATGTTATCTGCAGGAGATGACAAAGTCAGGCAAGTGAGGCATGTTCGATTATTTTCTTTGCGTGGGAAAGATGAAGAACTTATTGAAGTTAAGTCTTTGACTAGGATGGAAGATTAGACGTCTGCACCAACTGATACAGCCACAGGAATGTTCAGCTCTATAGAACAACTCTTTCAAGAACAACCTAGGGAGATGTAAGCTGTAGACGCTGTGTGGTGAAGAAGCAGACTGTTCCACACGTTCTATCATGATGTTCTACTTCCGCTGAATCAAATTATTTGGACGAAAGATGCTCCCAAGGTATTGTTCTTCGAGAAATGCAAAGATTTAAATTTGGTGGAAAGTGTTCTGACCTGAGACACCAAAAACGTTAATGAATCAAATGCTGCATGAAGCTTTTTGAGATAAACTGCTGAATGCTGAACACACCTATGATAAAGCCAATAGAATGGATGCATGGTTCTTGGACCACAAGGCAAAGCAAACATGGGCAGTAAGAATGAGCTGTCTCTAGATTGACAATCGTAAGAAGGTCGAAGAGAAGGAAACCAAGTACTGGCAATTACTTTTGGAGTTGAAACAACAGCACACTGGTTACAAAGTACAGAAATGTTGCACATTATTGACGCATTGGGAGGATGGTACAAGGAATAAGAACAATCTAGGAAGAAACTGTTGATTCACGATCAAAGTTTGTTTTGAGAAAGATCAACAACAACATCGTACTCTCTCCATATAGCACGTATTTTTAAAGCAATTGTCACGTAACCTGCATGGACTTTTGTTTTTTACGATAAAGGTTTTGATATTAATATAGAACTATAGAATCTTATATTATTATTTATTATTAATGTAGACTTTTTGGTCATATGGAATTTTAAACTGTTTTAAATACAATGATTTTATAGCAATAAGTGTAATTATTATTTTGTTGTAAATAGTGTTTTCCTTCTAGACAGTACAGATTGCGCTGTGCGCCCTATACAGGTCATGGATTTTACATCTGTATATTTCAATAGTGCCAGTAATAATAATAAGACTTTTTTTAAGGTGTTAAGTCCTAGCTTGCCAAAGGCCTACTAAATGAAAACACCACCTTTTCCACTCTAAGGTGGACGAAAACCTTTTTCATGGCAGACACACACACATAAACACAAAGTCTCCCAATCCTATACGGTCTAAAGTCCTTAATTGAGAGGACGTCAAAGTCTAACCATTTGTTTAAGTTTTTGAGCAAAGGCAGGACCTTCTCATTTATTTTAAGACTCTGAGTGCTTGTCCGACAGAAATCGAATCGAAATCTCCCGCACGATAGGCAGGCACCTTACAAACTCGGAATCTATTGCTGTTTGAAAAAATAATGAGATGGCCGCTGGGCGACACATTATACGTCTTGACAAACATGGGCAAACTTTTGTAGTTCATCTGGTCGCACGCCTCTAGCGTAAAGAACGGCAGTACACGTCTTGACGGATAACGCGTCTTTTGCACGTCTATATAACACAGACGTATAACCAGACGCACTGCAAGAGTTTTTGATGTATGATGCGTCCGCGAGTATAACGCCCACTATTTTCTTTAGCATTGCTGACTTTGTGTTTTTTCTTGCTCCTAAAAGGGTGAAAACAGCGTTGCAACAGTTCTCTTGACTAGCCATGGCAAGCATGAGCGTCGTTCATCTTTGAAGTATAGTCCAACTTTTTAAAAACAAGAAACCGCGCTCTAAAGGCGATACGTCTGCCCACATCTGAAACATTGCAAAAATTAAATTTTGAATCGAGATGGCGTTTAAACTTCGATCTGTGCGATAAAAATAAAGAAATGACAGAGTGAAGTGATTGAGGTTCGGAGTTTGAGCGACAAGTGAAGGTGATTATTGTCTGGCATACGCCCTATTATAACTCGGCTTCTTGTTTAATTTAACAAGACTTGAAGTTTTTGTCAAGGTAAACTGTAAATACTTTTCGATACATACAGGCTTGATTGTAATTTTATATGTACGTGTGTTGTTCGGCGTGTACTTAAACTATCTGAACTAAAAATTATGGCGTGCTTACGAAACTTGTAATATATTATTATGATATTTATAAAATCTCACTTTTTACGTTTTGTGTTTTCTTCGTTATTTTGTGCGGTATTCGGAGACGTTTCTGAGACCTACTCTAGGTCCTTACATCGCCTAATATCGCGCAATATCACCCAATATTGCTCCATATCGCCCAATATAGCCTAATATTATTCCTGATTTTGATAAAAAAAATAGTCCTTATATCGCCTATTATTAAATTTTTAAACTCGAATATTGCGTTTCTATTGTAATTGGTTCACTCAATCTCGATCATCAGCTCATATGCCGAATGACCATATATGGAAACTAAATAAAATCTCGGTTATCAATTTATTATAAGTTGTTATTTTCAAGTATTTATTTTGTAAAACAATTATTGCATTCGCGCTTGTTGGATATAAGATGATCAGTATAGCCAACTTAGCGCTACGCTCCTCCATCTCATATCCAACGCGTGCTCTAGTAATAACTGTTAAACATTGCTCAATATCGCTCCTATTGCGGCGATAAATGGACCCAGAATTAATCATTTCTGATAGTTTTTTTTTTATAAAGGTTTTGATATTTTGCTAGAGTGAGTTTTTGTTTCGACAAAGTGCAATTTCATTTCTTTGAAAAATTGACAAATGCAAATTAATCTCAAGATTTTATTGTTATATTATGAAAAAGTAGGAATTTTTCTGAGTAGACAACTTCTGATGTTCAGTTTTTTTTTTGTTAAAAAAAATTAGAACTCTGTCGGAACATCATTAAAGTCCCTGTATCGCTTTTTTTTTATCATTTAGATGAAAAGTAGAACCCTTCATTGATACTAAATTTATAAGATTAAAACGTTTTTAGCGATTCTTGTTACGTTTTTTGAGTTTTGAA
>JAOTRI020080638.1:0-16494 GCA_028564885.2 Zoanthus sanctaehelenae
TTTGTTCGCTAATAACTCCGTTAAGAATTGTTCTTTTGCTCCAAAAATTATCCCAGAGCTGTTGTTTTAATTGCTCTTCAAGCTTATGAGCTCTTTATCTTATTTGGAAAAGGGATAAATATTTGGAAATTTTAAAACATGTATCGTAGCCGTCGTATTAATTGTATTAAAATGAACTAACTACGTTCTAGGCACATCTGTGAAACTCCAGTAACTGAGCAGAGCTTCATAGAGCAAGTTCACGAGCTTCATCACAAGATTGACTTCGTAAAGGAGCAATCCTTCAAGGGTGCACTCTCTACCAATGACGTTAACGATATCTTGGATAAACTCAAAATTAAGGTTCTGTAGCACATACAATTAAGTGACAGTGATAAAGCGATAAGACATTACTAGTCATTTCGATATGTTTCAAGACCTTTAGAAAATATAAAACTTAGTATATAAATATATAATGTGTTTGTGCTCTCTCCAGAGGAGCTGTGACTTGAATCATACAATGAGGTGCAGTGTATTATCATTTGATTGATTTAAATGAATTGTTGGTATACAAAAGAAAAAGTTAGATAGCACTTATTAACCAATATTTAGGCATCTCAGACTGAGGCCGCTTGAACTACCTACCGATTGTGGTGCGGTTCGTACAACACCACCGAGATCAAAGATTTCTCTGAAAAGGCCAAGCAGAAGAAGTTAATGAGTTATTTATTATAATTTTATGGCTTTTATTGAGTAATGATTTTTAAACTACTGACAGCAGAAGTTATTTTTAACATTCGGTCACGTACTCTAAACATCTGATCGAGATCGTACTCATTTTTGCAAAGATTCTAAGAAACGAAAAAAATAAATTTTTTTAAAAACCTTCTGTTTGAACAACTTTATTTTATTAGGTTTGTTTTCAAGCGACGTGCGATTTCTACCACTATATCAATTTTAAAGACTATATTATGATAATTATGGTTAGATAGTTTGCTGCAACCTGGCAGCTGCGTGTAGAGCCGGATTATATTATTGGACCGCAGATATTATGATTTTTTCTGTTCTACTGATGCAGTGACTCATTCTTAGACAGAGTAACAAAACAGTTGGTGAAAACAAACAAGGCTATTGATTACATTTCATTATTATAGATTCAACAAACAGTTTATCGTGTCACACGTGTAGTCGTCAGCAGTCAGAGAACAGTAATTATACAATCTCACTGCACCTACCCGTTTTCCAAAAATTTGAAGCAGTGTAATCGATCCAGTTTTTATAATCCTTTATCTTTCTCTTATTTCATGGGCTGGTTAAAGATTGCAAACACAGACGCGCCATTGGAGACGGAATGTAACTGCTATGAAGGCAACGAAGAATTTTTACCATTCGATGGTTATATTTATCAGCGCGTGAACGATTTATTAGACAAGCTCTTTAGAAACGTCGCCCTAGTTCACTGATTGTTGTTATTCTTTTCTTTATAACTTATTAATCTCTTCTGTTTGATTTTAACAGAGAAATTTCAGACCGTATATCAATCCTCCAATCTGAGATTCCCAGTATTTCTCATTATCTGTGAAACGGTGTCATTCAAAAGTAATAACAAAATGTCATAAAAAATCCGGCAAAACTATTTTGTCAACCTTTGCCATAGTGAGTTTTCTGGCTTAGTTGAGTTCTTATTCGCCATTTTAAGAACAAGTTAATGTAGAGCTTTCTAAACAAAGATAACTTTTGGGGGAAAGACTTCTTCATAAGCTACAACCTAAGATTGGATATTTAGAGAGACGTATTTACGAGTTACCACTTAAGAATGAAACTCTTATCGAGAATCAAAGCGAAACTATCTTTATATTAATCTCTTGTAAAACGTATGTTTACTACAAAGTGTAATAGACGTGCCTATGGTTAAGGTTTTTATCTTCTTATAAAAGAGCTGGTTACCGTTGTTGCAAATATTATTTAAACAACAATGTTGAGCAGAGGTCCTAGGACAGAAGAACCCCAAATAATATGTTCAAGAAGCAAATTTCAGTTATTTTAAATTTGTGAAGTCGAGGTAAACTAGTCATTCGTAATCCCGTGTATACCATTAATGTTGTGTTTCTCTAAAGGTATTGAGTGTTTCACAGTTTCAAAAGCCGTTTGTAAATCAATAATTTTTCCTCAAGTGAACTTCTTTATATCTAAATTAGGTTGAAATTAATTTCTAATGTTTCAATGAATCTCATCAATCATATTGGAGTAAGAGCGTTAATATCGTAGCCTGTGGTGAAATAACCGAGTCTATTAAATTCGTTTCATGAAATCATGGTTAAGGTTTTTGAGGCTGAATGAGCATAACGATACTACATCAATATTATCGTGTTCATTATGAAAAGATGACGCATTTTCAGTAACCTAGCCTAGTGTGGGCTAATGCATGTTTAAAGGCGTGACGGGAATCTTGTTACTGAACAAGTGAATGTAGAGATGGCATGCAGTTGTTTTACATCAGTAATCCATCCTAACCATTTAAATGATGCTAGTTATATAGTATTTGGAAGGTATGAAATGTTTAGCATTTATTCCACGAGATCGAGTCGTACATGAGCTCATAGCCGACGAGGCGCGCAGCGCCGAGTTGGCTATTAGCCATGTACGACAAGATTGAGTGGAATAATTGTTTTATCATATCCACATCTACGATGAAAAAGATAACAAAAGGTCACAAAAACTGTTTATAATTAGCCGGCGTGACGGCTGTAAACAAACCGGCAAATAGCAACAGAGACAGTAGAGTTTTGGTAAAAATCTGTCCAAATAATCATTGGAAATACAAGAAATGTCTTTCTTACCATCGAATACTTTCATCCCAAACTTCGTTGCTGTTTTTGTATTCTTTGGGGTTCTGTTTTCAATTAAGGATTTTATTTTGTCCTCGGTTGGTTGGGCGAAATGCTCCGCCTTTTTGACTTTCTCTACTCACGGGATATGAGCTGATAGCCTAGTAGTAGAGGAACCAATCAGAGCGCGTGATTGCTCATATCCAGTTGGTGTGGATATAATAATAGTATATATCTTACAGTTGAAAAGTTCTTTTCCCGAACGCTGATTGGGCAGCTCTGAGGTGATTAGCGAGATAGTATTCACCTCCAAGCATGCAGCGGAAGAGAAACGAAATGGCTTCCCGTTTTGTTCGGCTTCAAAACCTCTAGTTAATCATTATGTACAATTAGTCGGTGTTAGTTACCTTTCGCTAAATATTACTTTAATATTTAAACTAATATGTAAGTACGCAAGATTTGTCAGTCTTTATGATTAAGACTCAGATCACAAAGATTTCATTTGCGAAACTATTGATATTTTGATTTCAGGCTGTGCAAAAAATTAGAGAATTTGTCCTTCAAAAAATTTTTCAGTTCAGGAGACCGATGACGAACTATCAGATTCCTCAAAATGCTCTTCTAAAGTTTAGGTAGGTGTAAGAAAGTAACTATAATTATAGTTTAATTGGGAAAGAAAACATCTTTGGTACATAGAGTACAGTACCTACCTTTTAAATGTCCATAGCATAATAAGGCATACATATCTTAAGTAAGGTTTAGGGGTAGAGTAGAGCATCCGAATTAATGCAGGTGATGGGTTCCCTTAAAACACGAGTATTCTTTAAGTCTTTGAAGATCTTTCTAACACATACCATGTAATCAGGTGATATCACTCCAATTAAGATATAAATGGCTACATATGCCATATGCTACATATCTTTCAGAACTTACTCAACTCTGTGCAGTTTTTGAAATGAAATTGACCTGTAACCTTGAAAACTGCCTTTGGTGTCAAAGATAGACATTTTAGTTGCGCTTTTCAGCTACCCATTTATCAGTTATCAAGTATGCTCACTATTGATTGTTCTATAACAAAGTACTAATCGCTGCGATAGGAGAAACTGAGAGTATAAAATTAATCAAAAACTTGATAAACTAAAATTAATATCGTTCAAAATAACTTTAGTCTTGCATTTCAAGGTACTTCAACGAGTTTCTGATGGCTCATCACCGACAGGTAGCCAAAGAGATCCGGGATGAATACGTAGACACCATGAGCAAGATATATTTTTCATACTTCAAAAGCTACCTCACCAAGTTACTGAAGTTGCAGGTTGATAGCTTAGTGCTATTATTCAAACTTAACACATGCGAATCATAAATTATATACATCGCTAAATCATTTGAGACACTTTATTGTTCATTTTATGTCTAAGTTTCATCATTATTTTATTGAAGTTGTTGCTTCTTTTAGCGATTTTAAATTTGTTGTAAAGCTGGCTTCGTATTTGTTTTAAAACTTTTGTCATAAGATGTTCATATGGTCAATTTTGGTTTTAAACTATATGTTTGCAGTATGAAGAATTAGCAGACAGAGATGATTTGATGGGAGTGGAAGATAATGCTAGAAAAGATATCCTCTTTTGAAACGATAATTTAGTGCAACACTTTTAAAAGTTAAAGGTGGTTAAATGACGTTTTTCCGTTACTTCTGTTAATTCACTAGCTAATCTGAACATTTATGGTAAAATGAATACTATGTGTAAATGGCTGGCGAAGTTGGTAAGATCTCTAGAAACCTTTCAGTGGAAAGAGTTTGATTCAAATGTTCCTTAAGTTAGTTAAAAAAGTTCTGGTTGGATTTTTGCCTTACTGGTGGTAAGGTGGCGACTTCTGGCGCATAATTTCTGTTTTGTTAACTGTTGTTGATGAAGATTAGTCGCAAAATTACGATTGCTGTTAAAATTTTAGTCACAAGGGAAAATTTTTGTCCCAAGTGCGAATGTATCGGTCGCAATTTCGAACCCCGTAAGTGAAGCATTATGTGAAGTTTTTTATTAATACCAAAACTTCTAAACTAAGATATAGTTCTTAAAGTTCATATAACAATTAATTTTTTTTAGTAGTTTGATATTTGTAAAAGTGTCCCGGTGACTGGGGTTTAATTGACCTCCGGTGACGTAAAGTTATCTAACTCGTGCAACCACGAAATGCTTTCTGGGACCATTGAATGCTACAGCAACACATCTTTTCCACCTTTTTTCTTAACCTGCTCTCTGTTTCCAGTAAACATCTTGGCGTCACCGCAACGCGATTCCAGAACGTATATTGACGTATTAAACTACAAGAAACAGTTTACAGTATGTCATTTGCACATTTTGAAAAGAAAAATCAATTGAATTTTTTAAGTATAGGATTCGCAGTTGACTTTAAAAACTATTATTTCCATGACAATATATAGCAATGGCAGCAGACCCTATTGTTGATATAAACCAGTTTTAATTGTCTGACATTGAAGATTGAAGTGCTATTTCTAGTGAAGTGCAGTAGTCATACATTTCTATTGTGGTCTATTGATGTAAACTACCAGTAACCTGACTGACTATATTGAAGTTCATAATCAGTTTCAAACACATTTAACATTGATGCCAACTCTGTTTGCAGAGGAAATGCCTGTCTTGCTGATTGAGATAATCTTGAATACCGCTGATTACCAATATTCATTATATTCACAAGATAATTATAAATGAATTGATTCAATGGTTTGTATTGTAAATGGAAGAACACAAACTCCTTGCAACACTATGTTGTCCTGCGTTTTGGCCAAAAATTAGAATTATTACTTTTGTTATATGGAGCTGTTATTGTTTTGCTCGGAACGACATTAGTAGCAGGGTTCTTCTCAATATCGGTGTATGATATTCTCGATTGACAATGACCTATTGCACGTGAGTGAGACTTAAACAGAGACAACAATTTGTTATAAGAAAATAATATAGTGGTTCTATATCTGAAGTTTAACCTTCTCGAAACAAATATTTCTTTTGTTATTTTCCTAGTTATATCTTATAATATCATTGGCTATATTTTCTACCCTTTTGATTTGTAATATAAGAATTTACCTTTGAGGACTTTGGTATATTTGAACGTATAAACCTATAAACAAACCGTCTTTTCTAAAGTGCCAATACGATGAAATCTTGACCATAGGTTTTTATTTATTGGAGGAAATAGCCTAATATGACATACGTCCAAAGTTTATTGCGTTCCGACCATGAGAAGTAAAGATCTCGAGGAAAATATTTTGGTTTCTATCGCCGCTTACTCATGAAAACCTTGCCAACTCACTACACATCCAAATTATAAGGATGATACACAGTGTGACGTCAGTTACTTAACCCTTTGCCTTCGGTCTCTAGTTTATTACCAAGTTCGCCGAACATTTTCTTTTGTTTCTAGAGGTTTTTGGCTCCTTTTTTCATCATGACTGCTGTGTTGTACAAAGCTGTGACAATTTTGCAAACCTAGTTCAAAATCGCATCGCGAGAAATAGATAAATTTAATGCAAACTTGATGCAAGAATTTCAAGCTCGTAGGTGAATTTGGGATCAGTACTCCGTCCATTTCAGCGAGAAATGTCTAAATTTAGAAACGCTTTTACTAAATTACCTTTTATTTTTCTTCGTATATCGAACTGTCATATTCAACGCTTTGCAAGCGAAGTATTTTTACACATTTTAAAGATGAACCTACATTGCTGCTGTTGTTAGGTTCTGTGTGGAATCTCACCGCCACAATCTTTTTGGTCGTGATGCAGTTTATTTTTTCAGCTCAGTAGTGTTTGATAATTTTCTAACTAGGTTTTCGTACGATTTAAAGAAATTGATCTTATCTTGATCATATTTTTGGTAGAGGCAAGAGAACAGCAAAATCAATGAAAAGTTTTTGTAAAAATCGCTTCGGTAAATTTATTAGAATAGTTGTATTGAAATTGTCAATGACTTTTCTGCGCAAGACGTTTAACAGGCCACACAATATAACAACAAATTATTTACATGCTTTTTTCAGTTGAAACAGGAAAATTTTGAATAAAAAGAGTTTATAAAATGTTTAACTATTGTTTGATTGATTTTTCCCGCAAATAACTGTTTTGTTAATCGTTCGCAGCTTGCAGAGAATTGCAGACGATCGCCGACTTGAGACAATTTGTCTCAAAATATTTTTACACGGTCAGACAACATACAAGGTGACACATTTAATAATGCACTTTTTATTTGTTGAAAGATGCTCAGAACCAGAATCGACACACACATACAAAAGACAATGCCCATACTACTTTCAAAAAATGCCGAAAATGGCTGAGCTAACATAATCGTGGCCGTCAGTGTATTTTAAAATTTGTTAAATTGAAATTATGTTTGAAAAACCCCGATGCTAATTGGACGAATATTTGCTGCAAATAGAACGGAAAAAAATTGTTTTTAAAGCTATAGTCATTTTAAAATAGTATTAATACAATATTACTAATACAATACAATATTAATACAATATGGTTTTGACCGAGTAAGAAAAACAAAATAATCCTCCAGTCGCTTATAACTGAGTGCTATTGAAAAATTGTCGAAAAGCAGAAACACAAATAAAAGTTTTTTTCGGATGTGCAGTACATTTGCTTCGATTTTTGTATTTCCCCTTCAATTTTCCCATTTTCAATAGAAATTTTAGAATCTGAGTAAGTGTTGTCAAAGACAAAATTCTGTGATTTGAATACAATTCCGCTGAATCTCCTTGGGAAAAATCTGTTTAGAACCAATGGCTGAATAATTTCATCAATTTCGTGACAGCACTTGAATTTGGATGTTTTGACCAAAAAGTTCAATTCCACATGAGCAGCAAGAAAAAAAAAAACAAGAGAAAAGTACAATGAAACAAATCTCAACATGAAAACCAAAGTTGTAAAATTCAGTAGAATATGTTAATACAATATTCACAATCATTTAGTTGCATTGTTTTCATTCGAAAACAAAGCCAAAGGATGTTTTAATTACAAGAGATGTCGAAGGTAAGGTCTAACTTGAAGTTTAGGTTGTTTGCGAATCTTAAGATCTGCGATTACCAAACCACAAGTTCTATCTTGCTAAGAGATGATGAAAACACATCAGTTGTTTGAAAATGTGGTATATACTCCGCCAGCTAAAATAAAAATACGTTCGGTGTTGGGGCGTGCATAGATTACTTTATAGAGCTAACTCTAAAGATAGCTTTCACTTACTTATGACAAATTCAGCTTCGCTAGCCTAATTTCAATTTTTTGATGACTACTTACCATGATTGACCTTTTCGAGAAAAGCGCGTAGTAAACTCGTTTTTTTTTCTTCCTTTCGAGCAAACTGTTTCGTATATCGAGCGCCTGTTCCTCCTCAGTTGCCAAAAGATCTGCATTTGCTAAGTCTTCTTCTGAATCGAAAAGCGCCTCTTGCTCCAAGAGGCTTTCAGAGGACATTAATTATTTTCCGCTAAAGAACTCGTGCCAGCATACAAATGAAACTAGCTGTTCTTTCAGAATTGGTTAAGTAATTGACGTCACCAGAAATCTGCCGGAAATAATCGCTGGCGGAAATGAGCACAGCTTTGGTGTTCGAAATGGCAATTTTTTGGAACTTTGAATTGCTGTTTCATAAAGCAAGGTAGGTTTTTAATAGATTTACGTAAAAAAATCAATTCCAGAAAGTCGATTTTCATCGTACTGGTACTTTAACCCCTTTAAGAGTTGACTCAGAATCACCTAAATACTCTACCATGAATACTTTAGTTCTTAACTTAACATCAGCATAATAATAATAAACATACTTTGAATAACGACATCTAGTATGCTTTATAATAATTATTGTGACTCATGGCATACATGTACAGTCATTGGCTTTATCCATTATATTTCTATCTTTGAGCGATGCATTTACTACCGTTTTACAATAAGCATTAGGACTAATAATTATGGTTCAAAAAGAAGTACAGTACAGTTATCATAAAACCACTGATACTTATCATTAAACTAGTGATATAAGATAACCATTCACGTCACGTCCAAAAAGACGCAAGCATTGGTAAGTTTATTTGAAGGCCTTACCCGGCAATTGTTGTATTGCTGCTTTGGAAACCGTTAGGAGTAAAACCGGCGTTATGTGAGGACCTTTTGAAAGAATACTTGATCCAATAAAATGTGATTAAATGGTTGTGTTTCCTTAACATGCTTGAAGCTTCTTTTCATCCAAAGTTGTTGCGTTAAAGAACAGATCAACGATCTTCACGCTTGGCAGCCGTGGAAGTGTATTGACCACAGAACTGGAGGATCCTATTATTGTACCTCATGCAGCACAGAAGACAGAAAGAAAGGTAGTTCTTAAACCTGATCGTTGGTGTGGAGGCTCATTAAACATTTGATATTTTTATTATTATATTAAGATTTATTTTCGTTAATGGCATTTTTTATGCAAAATTGTAAAATACGTTTTTGAATAAGCTCTTCTTTTTTCATAAAATCAATAAAATAAAGTAAATATATTGATAAATGTGTGTTGTTAGTTTAGTATACAGCGCTGTTATCAAGTCTAAATATACGATCTTCAGGTGAATATCATTACAGATGAATTCCATCCATTCTACTACAAAGTCAACAGTTGATATAAAAAGAACAAAAGCTTCAGAGCTACGTTTTAACACAAACGCTAAGATGTGCGAAAAACAAAATGCAGCAAAATATTTAGTTGCGAACAGAAAATATCGAACGATAACAAAAACCATACTAGTTAAAATGTCGATAAAGTTATTTTTCCAAAATCTTAAATTGTCTTAAATAAAGACCGTCTGTATAAAAGGCTCAGAACCAGGTTCTGATCAAGTTCAGTTGTCAATCAGACTCAGACGATTGCGGATCTCGGCCTCCGCTACACTGAATTTTTTTTGTTTTTCAAAGTCATTTTGCTTCTTTAGATAGTTTCTGTAGGCGAACACTGGTTTTTCTAAAGCGTGACAAAGCGTGTTAGCTCACAAGTTGGCCCAGCCATAATTCAAGAAATTGCACCCAACAAACTTGAGAAAAACTTACGGAAATTTTTACAGGAAGTATAAAGTAGAGTATACTTACTTTCTTACTTAATCCTCTTCGTACCGGGGGTACACAAGGCCGAAAAGTAGAGTATTAGAGCTTAGGGGTATAAGATAACACTTATTCATAAATATTAAATAATGCATATGGTTTCGTTATTATTCCCTTGAGTGCTATAGATGTCAAAATAAAAAGAAACGTTAGGACCCAATCATACTCATGAAGCTGTCCTGGTATGAATGTTTTGAAATAGGTAGAAGTCTAAGTACGACTGTGGGCTACAGGTTGTGCAACAGAGGCGGGAAATTTCTAAAATTAGCAGATATTTTGTGCCCTACACAACAGCGCATTCGAGGAATCAGAATATATTATTCTAAAACATTATCTAAAGCAATCGATTTCTTTAATGTAATTCCTTCTGCCTTTTTAAAACAAAAACGTTATACCTTGTGAGGTGCTATCCCTTTTATTGAAACGGTCCTTGTTTAAGGTCGAAACCTATTTTTGACGAAGCAAGGTTGCATTAAACTACAGTTCATGATCAGAAACAGAACAACTAATCAATAAAAAGGCAAAATGTTGGCTAGCAGTATCGTGCAGACTTTTACCTTTTCAAGTAAGACCAAAATCTTTCGCACACCACTTTCCTCAATGACTTATTAAGTGATATTTTTTGCCTAAAATCTTGACGTGAACAGATGACCGTATGTTTATCTGTAACTTCCTTCAGTCCTAATTATTTGTTTGAGTAGTTTAGCAGAGGCTCTTGAGATCCATTGTTAAGATCAAGTGGGATTGCTACATCACCAATGATGAAGTACTGAAGCTTTCTAAGTCTACAGATATTGAGGTAGCTCTCATCAGGAGGAGATAGCTTTAATTGGCTATGCTGCGCGTATGCCAAGCGAGCAGCCTGTCAAGGGAATTTTCTATGGGGAACTATCAGAGGGTTTAAGAATGTACACCATAAAGGACATCCTTAAGCGTGGGGATGCATTTAACATGTGTAGAGAAATAATAGAAGATCGCTCAGCCTGGCGGCGATTTATATCTGACGTCTGCAACAAAAGGTAGAGAACAAGGCAAAGCAACATGTAAAAAAGGGCGAAGCGCCACGAGAATAGCAGAAAACTATCATGAACACTGAATTTTCTTCTACATATTGTATGTGGATTCGAAATAATAATAATAATAATAATTATTATTATTATTATTATTATTATTATTATTGATTATTATTGCAATACTTATCTATTGCTATTCGTTTTCCTATTTTGTAGATTAGTTGCACATTAATAATTAAACTGATGTTATTATTTTATTGTTTGCAGTATTCATACGAGAGCCTGTTCCGTAGTCAACATTACTCTTTGTTAGACAACAGTTGTCGTGAGTACCTTTTCCTCGCAGATTTCTTTATGGTCCAGGGGAATTCAGCGCGGGACTTATTCACCAGTGTGTTTGGCAAGACACTGTCTCTATTTTTGGTAAGGCGGATTGACCATGAATTAGCTGTACAATTCATTAGTTAGTTATTGTTTTACTTTAACCTTTACATCGTAAAGATATGGGTGTTTACGATTCAAATAATCTTTATAGTATATCCTGAGAATCACGTTGTTCTTAATTGATTAGAAGTCAATGGAACAGATATTTAACAATTATAATGTCTTTCCACAGTTTCGGTTGAGAGCTTCACCGGCATCACACGCAAATTCTTCTATTATGTTTTCCTGAGCTTGAATAACCGCCTTTAGGTTAACATTTTTTAAAACATTACTCTGGCACTAAAGTATACACGATCATCTTCGGTTGGTCCCTCTTTTGGTCTACAAAACAATCTTCTGTATCCTAATTTGTGGCGTTCATTGACTCAGCTCGGCATCACGAGAATCAAACCTACGCAACGAGGCTGCAAGGCTAATTTAAGAAAACGTCGCACATCAAATCATTGAATTATGCTAGATTTTTACCGTCTTCTACAGATTTTTTCCAAGTTGATAGAAATTTGCATAATCTTTCTACGAACATTTATTAAATTTTCAAGACAACATCTTTCCTGTCAGTGACAATAACAACATTTCTGTGGCTAATGTGAGATACACTTGCACTACCGCTTCAATCACTGATCGTCAAAAATAAATCTGGCATCTAAAAGCAATCTTCAAGGCTCTTGATCAGATTACGTTCTAGAGTTTTACTTAGCAACACTCGCTCAATGGTAAATAAAGTGGACGAAACTAGCTCTGTCATCACGATCAACAAGTGCGGTATTGTAGTTATTACAGAGTCTTGGATATAATTAGTGTCCATGGATACTCCAGCGTCCGCATACGCCGACCCAGCGACCAGCATGGTGATGTATTTACACATACATCAACCTAAATAAAATTATGGACTTTTTGGAACTAAAAGACCTCTTTGAAACTCAATGGTTACTTGTAAAACCCAACCGACTCCCCCTGGTATCAGTTCCATAGTTATGATGTCTTTCTATCTTCCTCTCCCTAAAAATGACAACGCACTGAGAAATCATCTATACCTGTCCTTGGAAATTGCCTTATTTCGTTTTCCTAATGCAGCAATTATCATCTTAGGTGAAATCAACCAGGTCTCCCCTAGCTCTCTGATGTACTTCAAGTGGTTACCGAAACAACACGTGAAAATAAAATCCTTTACAAACTATTTACTACTCTTTGCAAATATTACAACATTGTTGATCACCTTGCTCCTATTGGCCAATCAGATCATTCGTGCGTCCTCTTGCAGTCTTCAGTATTCTAATCTAACAATATGAAGCTCAATCCAAAGAAATGTAAAATTACACGGGTTGATTTTTGAGATACAATAGTTGCTCTTGTCAGGCTATTGCTATTGGTGGTTCGTCTTTCACATCTTTTAAACTCCTTGGCGTGTTTATCTCATCGGACCTTTCCTGGTTGATACACTGTGACTGTGTGATCAAAAAAGCAAACCGTAGGTTATATGCGCTTAGGATGCGCATGGGGTGTGGAGTGCCAGCGAGTGATATCGTGATCATCTATAGCTTGCTTATACGCTCGGTGCTGGGGTACACCTCCATGGTTTTTGCTAATTTGCCGCGATATTGCTCTCTGGCTCTCGAGAAGGTGCAAAAGAGAGCTCACGCCATAATTTTCGGCCCTGACTTGAGCTATGATCAAGCCCTGGCAAAGGCGAGTATAACGTCCTTAGAAGGTTCGCCGGGAGAAGGCGTTTCGTAAATTTATTTCAAGTAAAACTCCAAAAAAGTGTGCTTTTCAACTTAATTAGAGGCAAAAGAATTTTAAATACTGTCCCGTATTCTCTCCGTTCTGGCGCCCAGTTCAGAGTAGCCACGGGTAGAACAGATCGACTAAATAAGTTTGTGACTGTTCAGAATGCGCAGATTAAGAATGTGTATAATGTTCCTATTTGATGACCTGCACCTGTAATTCAGATGAGTCTGCAAAAGGTGGCAATAAACTAGCATTATTATTATTATTATTATTATTATTATCATTACTATCATTGTTATTGTTATTATTATCTTACTTGTTTTAAGTTACTTGCTGTTGTCAAGAGATAACTTAGAACTTTATTTGATTGAATTGCTAGATACCACTGGAAAAGAATGATATTCCTCTTTCTCCTCGATCAAAACGGCGGATTCCTTATCATCCTTTATTGTATGGTGATCCGTGGAAAATATTAGGTTAGTATAGAGTAAAGGCGGCGATTTTGGGGGCATTTAATAAGATCTTCACCTTTAAATCACAACTCCCGGATTGGATCTTAAGCTGTGCTGAAATTTGATTCTTTGTGTGACCTTTTTATGCCAAAGCTCTTCCAGCTTTCAGTCTTAACAAGATCAGTAAATGAGTAGCAGCATCTGCTGGGAACTAACCTGCGATGGGTTAGTGACCCGTGCAGGGGAGTCGAGGACTCTCAACCTTTCAGATGCATCAATATGTCCATATATTTTAGAATAAGTCTGATTTTTAAGTAGCCATGATTTATTCTCACAGCTTGGCTGTATAACTCAGTTGATAAGAGTGCTGTAAAGATATTCCAGAAGTCACAGGTCCGAAGCTGATAGACCCACATTTTCTAGGTGTTCAGACTTTAGTTTGGAAGAATTTTGCTCATTTATTTTTCGTTTAGCCTTCAGGGAAATGGCAGAAACATGTAATCATTTTATAAATCTGAATTTTCACTGAATACTGCAGAGCTATTTTGAATTTTATTTTGGAATAGAAAATTACAAATTCAATTGATAAAGATTTGACAATTAGATTTTATATCTTTACCTGTGTCAAAAATCTTCAATTTCTACTGCGCTTATATCTTTTGATTTTGAGTTGAAACCACCCACGATGCTGCCATTCTGCTCCAGGAACTGGAGAGAGACTGTGCGCGTGGCCTTCAATAGTCGAACTAAACGAGCTTCGGCTGACGTTGTAAGCGTGTTTTAAACAAAGTTATCTATTTATACCAGTCATCTGACGTCATATAAGACATCAGTATACATAAATCTTACGTTGACCGGCCAAAAGTAATACCTGACCGACCACTTTTTGCCTTGGGCGTTCATTTGTCCGTTTAAATAAAAATATTTGCAGCAATGCAATATCCTGTTCTCATTTACTCCCGTATTAAAAACGATTAGTCTAAAATAGTTGTCGATGAAATTCTTTTGATATGCTATCACAACAAGTTCCGTAATAAGAATATTGAAAAAAGTAATTTGTGTTAACATAAATCCTTTTACGAGCCTAGTGGCCCGTGGGGTCGGCGCTTATATTCGGTTTTTGTGGTGTTAAGCGGATGACAGTCTTTGACTCCCCCTGGATAGGACACCAATCCATCGCAGGTTCGCTCTCAGCAGATGCTGGTACTCATTTACCTACTTCAGAAAGATGGAAAGCTGTGTTCGCTCAGGCGGAAAAGAAGGTCACACAAATATTCCAATCTCGGCAAAGAGCTGATATCGAACTGGGGACCATGTGGTTGGAAAGCAGAGATCTTACCAGCTGCACAAACCACGTCCGCCCAGCATATTACCAAGGCTATAGTTCTAATTGACACATACCAGCAGTTGACTTGATTCCAATGTTTTCCTGGCGACCAAAAATTTTAAATGTGTCGAAGTTCAGAAAAATAAACAGGACACCCCTAAAAGACCAAAGTTGTGTGAAAAGGAAGTCTCTTCCCTCCCCCTCTCCTAATGATATTACTTGTCCTATTAAACAGACTAATTAGTGGCCACATATAACTTGGTCTCCGTAAAATGTATATAGTCAGCCATCTGAAACGTCTGCTCTAAGCCTTTTATTGTTGTTGTGGGAGTTATTAGTTAATTGGAGTTTCATTTTATTTTTGTCATTAGCTCCAGAACTCTCAAATGAAACCGTACCTCGGCTTCTTGGAGTCGCCAAATTATTGAAGGTAACTAGTCTGAAATTTATTTATTTTGTCTTGGCAATTTAATGGATCATTCGCCCGGTGATAAAAAAAAAATCATCAACTCCAGTAGAAAACCTTGTGTACCTAACAAGACTAATAATCAAAACAATTATGAGTTGGAACTTTCAGATACCCTGTTAAAAGTCAAATTGTTTATTTCCTCAACATGTCAATTAAATAACATATTGCACGAAAAATTGATCAATTGTTTATGTTTTTTTTGTTTTTGCAGTTATCTAGTGATAAGCTTTACCTTACTGCAATTAAAAACATGTTTGAGTCATCACCTGGGACAACTCAGCGTGCGGCAGTAGTGGCTAGAAGGCATTCCGAAGAAGAGAAAACAGTTTCTGAAAACGTGAAAGCTTTTGAGTTTGAAAAAGCTAAGTCAATTCTTCAAGAAATCAAAAGCAAGGAAATGGCTACTGCTGCTGCGAATTGGATTGCACAACAGCTTCCATTAGGTAAGGGTCTACTTCTATTTTGATTCAGTTTCACGTTATACGATTGTTAATAAGACTATCGTTCTGCGGATGACTTGCAACATTTTGCGTGTGTAAAAGCTCTAACAACTTATAAGCATTGCAAAATTTTAAATCGTACTAGCTTCGGAAATTCGTTGTCAGAATAAGCATTTAGATTTTTTTCTCTTCTAGGTTTAGCCTCGGAAACTTTCCACATCTTTTTGGAACCAGTAGATTTTTTCGAGACTCATTGTTTTTACATATTGTTTTTAATTTCAACCTAGCACTGACTCTGATTGATAAATACCCGTAATAGAAACAATCAAGGAATTGCAAAACGATTCGCCTTGCATTTCACAATACAAATGAGAACCGCTGCGAGACTGATTGTGTTCTATATCGTTAAACTGTATGTTTTAGATAAGTCTTTTTACAAATAATTTACACAGATATTCGGAGGCTCAGCCTGAGATTGTTCTTAAATTCTGGCCAATTTGAACCTCGTTAGACATTCTTATTACGTTGCTCTTATAAAAAGCGTCTACTTGTATTATCTATGTAGGCAAAAAGCAGTAGTAAAGACATACTATTAACAAAGTTTTAAACTATTACTCAGTACTTATAAAAAGTTAAAGCATATGAGCTTTCGGCTTCTTCTCGGAGGCTTGTTCAC
>JAOTRI020080715.1:0-16494 GCA_028564885.2 Zoanthus sanctaehelenae
TGTTTTTACACAGGACTAAGTTCAATCCCTCTACCACAGTGCTAGAAAAATCGCCATCCTATCCAACCTTTAAACTACCGAACGCACTTCACTAATCTATGATTACTGCTAGTTTATACTTTTGGCCTCGTTACCATCAAGAGTCCTTGTTTGTCATTGGTTTACAAAAAACAAGTATTTAACTCATTTTAAGGCTTAAGCTTCGGCTCGTTATTTTATCAAGCAATTTTGACGAAACAACTTGACATATCAACTCACGAGAGAGGGAGCGAGAGAACCAATCCAAGGACCAGAAATTAAATAACTTATTTGTTGGAACAAAGTAATGGTTAATGACCAACTTTTACGTTTAAATCTCACATATCGAGTGGTTTTCATTTTATAGATTAGTAAGGCGTTCCTTTGTATTCAGGCTAACAGCAAACGAACTCAAAACTCGAGAAGTTCTTTATTTTAGAAATGAATAAAAGCAAAGAAAACTTAGTCTGTGTGTAGAACTTTTGGAAGTTCTGAAAGCCACTTGTCACCCACCCTCCCACGATCAAGGCTTGTTACTCACCATTTTCAGCATTTGTGGTAGGGGTTATTTCTGCAGTAAGTGATCCCCAGTCCTCCGCGTGAGCTCACGCACACACACTCTTTGCATATTGCCTGATCTCTCTTGATTTGCTCGTTCCAAACATTCGTGCAGGCTCGTTGTACAGCATGAAATTTGCGTTGATTATCGGAGGCCAAGAAATTTAACCCAAAGACGGAGCCTCGAGTGTTGCTCACAAGGAACATGTATTCCCCTTCGGGGAGGTCTACGCCCTGATTTATACCTTTGGTTGCTTTCCTGTTGTAGACTCTACCTTGGTAGTCCATTCCAATTTCGTAGGATCGGAATTTCTTGTACTTCCCAAAGACATTGAAAGTGACGTCATACTTTTCGAGCATTTTGGACGTAAACCAGTTAGAACTGAATGGAAGTGGACGGCGTTCGGTACTGGTAAGTAGCAGGAAGATCTTTGTTGCACCAGGGCGGAAGTTGTATTTCCTTAGCGCATACATAGCGGCACTTGAGCCATCGTTCGTACCATTTTCGTTCGTTTCATCGAATTTTAGATGACGCAGTCCGTATTGTACATCTTCGGCTTTACCAAAAATCTTTCCGTTCATGGTCACCATATGAGGTTTTTCGTACAGTCCTTTGCCGCCGAAGCCGACAAGACCGAAGCGGAAAGAAAATCTATTAAGATCTCGTGTCATGTGCCTCACAAACTTCGGTAAGTGTGTCGTGAACCCTCTCATTGTAGGCCCCTCTGAGACCAGGAGAATCACGTCAACCATCTTATTCCCACTAGTGAACCAAGAGTAACCAACCTTGTGATTGCAGCCGGCTGAAGTGAAACAAAAAACCTTTTGTTAATATTTTCTAACTTTTGATGTTATAGTTTAATATATTTTCGTAATCACCGTAAATTCGCCAAATAGACTAAGAAAATGTCATGAATATGAGTCCAGCATTTGGTGCTCTTTACCGTTTCTTTAAATTCACACCCAACAACAGTAAATGATTGTCTTAAGCATCAACCCCCTTATCCCATCAGGGCCAAGGGAAAACAGTAATATGCGCTTACCTTCTTGCTGTGCACGTGCCAAAATTTCCCACCCAGGAGTCATAATAACCCATGAAATTCCCTACCCTGAAGATATATGTCACAGTCAAATCGCATAAATTATCCTCCTCGGACTTGACATTGATTCGTACAATATGAACAATCAAACAGCTAAGAATCTTATTTTATTCTACGTAAGAATAGTCCATGATCTTTCTCCTTTTTTTGAGACCTAATACTGTTATTGTTTTAGTAGGCTTAGTCACAAAAATATATCTCGTTCCCACATTTTTGGATGAAGCCACACACTTTCCGAATCTAACCATGCAATCATTCAACAAAAAGGCGCACAATTCTAATGAAACTTATGGGATCTTAATAAATTTGTTGTTACCCATTTAACTTCTTATTATGACTCAATCAAAATTCATGTTTTCCATGACCCAAGCAACCTCGATTATGAAGCTACTTATGGCAAACTAGAGAACTTGATGGATTGATTGACTGAATGATTGACTACAGAGTTTCTCACTAAATACTCACTGCATTCCGGTAGGAAGTTAACATATTCGCCCATCATACGTAAAGTTTCAACATAGGCTGCCGAGCTGTTACAGTGTTTGAGGTCCTTGGGACTTCGGTCTACGCAATCCGAATAGTCGTATTGGCAAGCTTTCAGGAAGGGACTGGGGTTGAGGGTCTTGAAAAAGCGCGCGAAAGGTGATGACTTTTCCTTAAAGATCTGGCGGCAACGGTTCATGTATTTTGTGTAGCAGCTTGCTTTCTTTGATGTGTGGCTCGTCACGTGACATTGTTTGTCTCTGGTGACCTCCCAAGAGTTGACAAAGTCATAAAGATCTTTAGCTTGCTTGTTACTTGGTTTCAACATCTCATCGTGTTCTTCATTGTTGTTAGTGCCAAGGAGACCTACAAGGACGAACATTATCAACACCCAACTTTTCCTAACATAACATGCACGTACAAAATAAAACATTTGGCAATGAGAAACTAAGAGTTGATCAAGCAAAGCAAACTGCAAAAGATTAACAGTAAAATTCTCTCAAAATTGTTCAGCAGAAAGTATGGGAACAAGTTGGGAGAATTTGAAAATAAATCTGGGATTGAAGGGTTAAACATACCATTTTTACGGTTAGCGTGACACATTACAGCAAATTGTAGACTGGATAAGCTTCATTTATGTAATATATGCGATTTACAAGATCTGTGTAGCCTATAGCTATAAAGCTAGTCGAGGCATACTAAAAATACACGATAAATACTGGTCACAAAAAAGGTGAAAAACATGATTATAGTAAGAATACCAATAGAAAAAATAGAAAAAGAAAAAAAACACAAGTTTTGTGAATTATTTCAAAGATGATTTTTAAAGTTTGAATTGAACGAAAAAAGAATATATTATCAAACTTGTCACATGTAAGTCGGTAATGCAATATCTCCTAAATTGGTAAAGAAATTTCAAATTCTCAAATAACTAGGCGTTTTTAAATAGGTATGGTGGGAGAGCATTATATTTTCTTGCCAAAAATCCACACAAATATATTTAGCTTAAGATTATTTACATCTTCACCAAATTTTGGCAAATCTCATTGAAACTGAATTTTGTCATTATCATTTGATGTATTAAATTTCATGATGAACATCACGTTGGCGTAAAACGGGACAGATGGAAGAAAAGCGTACAAGCAGCAAACAGTACAGAAAGCATTATAGATTTCACAAGTAGATTCAATTTTAAATTTTCCCTTACCCATCATTCTACCGTGGTACCATTTGGCAATGTTGAATGTGCAGAGATTGCGTTTCACGTTACATTTAATTTCAATGCCCAGGTCGTGCTTTAGAGTCACGTAATTCGAGTCACGCACCACAGTTGTTTTGTCTGTTTCAACAGGTAGCTCCCTATTGAATCCAAGTCCGATCTTGCTGCCACCACGAGCGATCTTGGTTACAGACTCGACATGCCCGTCATCGTATATCTGTAAACAAAACGTGAGACAGGATTCCTAATTAGCATGGCATTGACGTTTAGCTCGAAAGCAATCTTTTTATCCTCTCAGGATGAATCATCAAGACACGGAAAAGGCCAAAGGCAAAACAAACATTCAAAATGATTTTTACCTTGACGTTCGCGTCCTCCGTCACAAGGATGATAGCGTTCTCCTGGCTCAGAAGGGTGAATTTGTTGTTCAACACGTCGCGAGCTAGCACATAAGTACAATGAGGCTTCTCATACCCAGGGAACTTGTAATAGGTTCCGTCAAAAGTGTATACATGAGGCCGCCCAAATATCATAGATGTACCTTGAAGAAGAATAAGTTGGTATAATTAAAAAGAAAGTACTTCTAATCAAGCTAAATGGCTTTTCTCAACTAGTAGTTTTTCGTAAGTAAATGAACAAAATAGAAGGTTTGAACATTGCTTCAAGTTCAGCTTAACAAATAGATAATATTTCTGGGCTACTGTGGTACGTCGAGTCATATAATGGGTTTTGTTTTTCTGTTTAACAGCCCAGTCCATTTTACAGTCGTGGTTTAATAGGCATAATGTGACCGAACAACACTTTGTTGCCCCCCAGAGAGCTCTGAAACTAACAATGATTTTCATAAAAAAAACGGCGTAATGAACTTGACTAGAAAAAGAAAACCCTTTAAATAAGGACAGATAAACACATGGTGATGCAATTGTCCGAAGTACCCCCCCCCCCTTCCTCACACACACATACACACAAAATAGCGGCAAATGAAACACCAAAACAAGCCGATAAAAGAAGACATTGAAAACACGGTATAAGTGAGCATACACCTAATAATAACACAGAACAAGAAAAAGTACTTAAGAAATAAACTTAAGGCTATTTAAGGTGGTATTAATTAATATACAACCCCAAATGTCGCCCGCATGATCAAGCGAAAATGAAAGATTTTAAAAAATTTGATTGTCCGCAGCCAAAAACGATCACGGGCATAACAGCTATGGTTTGTGCTTTTTCGTGAGGGTGGGAAGATTTAGAGCACGCAAGAATTGTTTCTTTACACAAGCGAATTTAGTAAGAGATGTTCTACCACTATGAGAACTCTCCTTGTAGTTCGCTGTAGGATATTAGATTTCTTTCTTCAAGAGTTGCAGAGATTGATCTTAATGGCTACCTGTGCTAAACCAAGACAAAGCCTAAAAAAAGCGTGTATCCCACAATTCCTTACAGCCCCAGCTCGACTCACAAGAACCATTTCCTGCTCAATTTTTTTGTGAGGATAACAGGGACCTGGAACAAAAGCTAACCGCCTGGTTAGCCCAGTTGGTAAGGCGCCAGTCTTCTGTGCGGGAGGTTTCGGGTTCGACTCAAGGCCGGACCAACACTCAGGGTCTTAAAATAATTGAGGAGAAAGAGCTGCCTTGCTCTAACATCTGCAAACGGTTACTTTCTCGTCTTCTCGGATAAGGACGTTAAACCGTAGGCCCAGGAGTAAGATCCATGTAAGGGACCTCGAGTCCCGTACTACTTGGAACGCCACTAGGTTCCAAAATCTTCTAAGATAAGATAAGAGGAAGAAGATATCCTTGTGATCACTACTAGAGTGTCTACTTTCTTAAGCTTTCTACTCGTTTTCTCCCTATAAAAACAAAAGGATCCTTTCCTAAACACGAACTACTTACTTTCAAATGGCGGAACCCACTTGAGTGGGTTCAAAAGTCTCGTCACCCTACCAATAGCGTGGTGGATTCTGTGCTTGAGCTGTCGGTGGGTGTGAAACAGGTGGTGAATACGGCCCTGGAACAGCCTCAGCGAATGGCCGTAATAGTCCTCACTAAGTTTCAGGTATTTTAACGTTGTCTTGTGCTTTGCCGCCTGGTTGATCATCCGAAGAGATTTCATTGTCAACTGTTTTAACTTGATCATATATTGTTTCCTCATTTCCATGTAAAACTGCATGGTCTCGTTGCGGACGCGTTTAGGAAACTCTAGAGCTTTCTGGTAAGCTATCTTCCAATTTGATGATTTCACAATATCAAAAGTCGTATTCCATGCCAACTCTTTCATCTGGGTAAAGAAAAGAGAGAGTTGTAGTGTCTTTCCAATACTAAGTAGAAATATACAAACGATAGTCGCAGATAAGTAAAATGTTTTGTGTTATATTAGTCGATTCTGTAATTGCAAGTATGAATGTAGCTTCAAAGTCAACTATCGACTTTCTTTCGCTAACAAACAGGCATATACCAAAGCTGTCAAGAACTACCATGACAAGAGTTTTTTGCTATATAACTGTCAGGTATACTGTAGGTTTCATAACTAATGTCTGCGCTCTTTGAATATTTCAACTACTAACCTTAATGGCAAACTTTCTGCTCATGTTGTATCCTGCTCGCGCATACATACGAGAAATGTTAACAGCTACTGGAAGATAAGTTCTGGAATAGTTCTTCGTGTAGTTGATCATTCTTGTGAAGTTGAAATGCTGCACGAAATCTCTCGTAATGTTGTAATAGTGAACCGAGGTGCTACCAACTTGTAGAAGGAACGGACACCTTTTGCTTGCATTGTACACCGTCATCATAACGTGGCGCACCTTGGGGTAAACCTGAACGTAAACCATTTTACTCTTGTTGATGGACACTTGGTACAACTTGATGGTTTTATTGAAAGCTTGAGCGTACACGAGGTTTGATTGGTTTATGGCGCGGATACAAAATTCTTTGGATTTGTTGACGGCGATGGCAAAAATTGCCTTTGTTTTGTTCACCAACTGCAAAAACAAATATGTTTAGTTGTGGCTAATACAAGAGTTAGACTAAAATTACAATATTATTCGCTCTAATTCACTCCAGTTAGGCATCAGAACCTCAAAGTTTAACAAGATTGAGATGCAAATATCCTATACTATTGTTGCATTACAATTTAATTAAACTTGAATACTAGCAAGCTTTTTTTAAAAAACAAAAATTTATTGCTGAGTTGCAAAAAGCTTCTGCTGGACTAAAATGTCTTCTTTTAAGACCACTCTTTACCCTAAATTTTGGTGGAGAGAGTGAATAAGTTAAGAGAAGTATTTGAGTGTGAAGAATGTGGGGGATGACCGCCAAACCGTCCCTCCAGACCATGCGAAGGTCCAACTTGGTTAGAGGTCGGTTTGGCGATTTTCTATCAAATATTAACTCCAAAATTAACTTTGCTGAAAGTCGCCCAAATTCAAATTTCCCTCAAAAAACTACATTTAAAAAATCTATCCCAACCCACAAATCTCATCCGGAAAATCTGAAAATACTTGCAAGGCTTCCTTTTTACTCAATTTGTAAAGTAATTATCGTTTTTTTCGAATTTCCAAATAATGACGGAGATATAATAAAAAATGTCACTAAAAATAGCGAAAAACGCCCATAAGGTAGAGAGTGGCCTCAACCGCCGCCTAGTTCGGCTTTACTGTGAAAGAGGCTCGGGTTCCATTCCCGGATGGACCAATACTCAGGGTTATAAAACAATTTATAAGGTGCTGCCTTTGCTTATTATCTGCATATGGTAAAACCTTTGGTCTTCTTAGATAAGGATTTCGTAAACCGCTAAAACTTGACACACACTTAAAGCAATTACTTACTTATCTACTTAGTTACTTACTTCACTTTACTTACTTACTTACTTACTTACTTACTTACTCACTCACTCGCTGACTTACTGACTTACTACACTTCACAGGTGGTAAGAATAACATTCCATATAAAGTTTACATTTAGATACCTTCAAACCCATGACTTTAGTTATGTTAACAGCCCGACGGGTGATATTCATCACTTGTCCTGGTAGATGTTTTAGTTTCTTAACTTTCTGGACTGTTGAAAGAGTCAGAGTTTTGATGCTTCCTTCAATCTTCATTGGATGTGGAATTACAAGTACGACCAAACCTTTTTGTATCTGGACGTAGTGTGGCAGAGCTTGACGAAGCTTTTTGAATTCGAGTGAGACATTGCTAAATCTTGATTTCGCATTAATCCAGGTGTCATTGACAATCTTAACTAGTCGTTTGTACTCAACACTGTAACGCTGAACCACCTTTCTGTACGTCTGGTTATATTCTTTCAAAAGTTGATTGGCTTTTAAGGTGTAATTACGTTTCAGCTCCATGAACGTTTTGTTGTATTTTTCTACAATATGATAGTACTTCTGACTGTACTGGCGATACAGCTTAACACACGAAGCGTTCAGCCGACGAATGGTACGATTTGCGAGTCTGAAACACAAAAACATCTTCGTTTTTATAACAGAAACAATGCATTAGGATTTGCATATACTCTGTTTTTAATATTGAACTGAAATTAAACAACTGTAATTTAAAAAAAGAGGCACGTCGATGCTTTTCCTTGCCAAACGTTAGAATGAATAATATCAATCATTTCTATTCTTTAAGGCAAACAAGATTATTTGTCACTTTATAAGAGTTATCAACTGGTCCAAAAGTTAGAATGAAGATCAACCATTTTTACTCTTCAAGACAAACAAAGTGAATGGTTACTTTAAAGGAATTCGTCAACTGGTCAAAAAGTTAGAATGAATAACAGTAATCATTATTACTCTTTATGACAAACAAAATGAATGTTCACTTTATAGCGTTTCATCAACTGATTTAAAAGTTAGAATGAATAACATCAATCGTTTCTACTCTGCAAGACAAACAAAATGAATGGTCACTTTATAGGGTTTCATCAACTGGTTCAAAAGTCACATGAAATTTGACACCAGTTATCTTTACTCTTTACTTCAAAAAAAAGAATGGTAAATAATAAAAATAATAAAAATGTTCTCTTACTTGACTGTGATGTTTACGAGATTAATTGAGTGATGAGAAGCTTTGGTGGCTAATCGTTTTCCATATAATTCAGCACTGTCAACGATCTTTCTTCGTAAGCTTTCCTCAATGCTGTAGTATTTATTCAGAAACAGAGCGGTTTCAAAGACTTCATCTTTCACGGCAGACAGAAGCGGGAAATATGGCTTGGCAGTTTCTAACGTTGAGTTCAGGGTATCGTTTAACAAGGCAGTCAGATGTCGGACCTAAACATTTCATTTCAAATTTGTTAAGTAAGTGCAAAATATTATAGGCTAGATCTAATCTTGTAACACAACAGAAATAGTTTAAACTTGTTTATAGCTAAACTATATAAACGATAAAATATTTAACGGAGTAAGAGTTTTAAATAAGAATAAAAAATAAAATAGAAGTTGATGTCGCAGATCAAAAAGAATATTTTTGTTTTCTAGTATTATAGAACCAAGGTTATGGATTCGATTTCAATCTGAATTGAAGCTTCAATTTTATCCTTAAGTTCCATATCTGAAATGCATACATGATTTATATTTCTTTTTATTATATAGCCATGTCTCAAAAGAACTGGAAACAAGCAAATTCAAAAATTTGATTGGCTAAAATCGATCTTGATCGCGGTCTAGATTTTCCCATCTAGACCGGCATCTAGACCGATCTTGTCTGAACTGTTGTTTTTGTTCCTTTGCTTTCTTGTTTGGCCATATAATAAACATCTTATTAACCGAACGGTCGGTCTGTATGGGAGAATCTTGATCTTGGTCGCTGGTACAGACCTCAACGCGTTCGTTTTGTACTGGCGACCTCGGTCAAGATTCGCCCATACAGCCCTCCCGCTCGGTTAATAAGAACTAATTATAAAATAGGTTATATCATATACGTATTCATTTTCTTTAAACTAAAATAATGATTTCAGAAGACCTTTTTGTTTCGTTTTTGAAAGAAAAGAGAAAAGCCAATACACAATAGAACAAACCAAGATTCTAACTTTTTATGTTAAAATTATTATTATTATTATTATCATTAATTCTATGTATTATGATATAGTTTGCGCAATTTCTCATACCGAATAAAACATTTTTCATGGGAAGGTCGAGTGTCCAATCCACATGGTTATAAAAAAGCAGTTTTAATGACTTCAATGAATGAATCACGCGATGGAATAAATAAAACTAAGAGATGTTCAATTGTTTTTTTATTGCAGAAATAGAAAATCGGTTCATTTTTGCATCTAATCCAATCCAGCACAAAACTATATAGTTTAAAACTCAATGCAGCAATTTTTATTAAAAACACTGAAGGGACTTAATGTGTCTCAGCCCAATCAATATTCTCAAGTGCCAAATGTAGCCATTATTTTTTTATGACATTTTGAAGATGTGTCGGTGCCTAATTCATTTACAAATGAGTAATAAAGATTCTTAAAAACGAAAGGTATTTATTAACTTTTTAAACACCAGGCTGAACTTTTTTCATCTCTGAGGGAGATTGCAGCTTGCAATCGAAAGCTTATCACTGTTAAAATCAAGCAAGTGTTCAAAAAGTTTAAAAACGTTATCATATGCCTGCCTGGATAGACGAATCAACACAATTTGAAAAGTCTCTTTAAAAAACTACTCTTTTGAAGTATTACGTATACATATGCGTGCTTTTATGTGTATGTATATTCTTCCAAAAATTAAATCACAAGAAACAATTTTGGTTTCCAATTTAAGTAAAGCTACATTGGAACACAGTGCTTTTAAAATTTACCTTAGTGAAGTTGAGCTTCTGAATGGTGACGTTCAACGTATGACGAGTGAGGTTCAGCGCTCTCCAAGTCACGTTGACCGAGTGGTTGTAAGCTTTGATCAGTGCCCGGTGAGCTTCAACGATCGATTGACGGATGCTCATCTTAGTTCCAACACGTAAGAGAACAAAACTATCCCTCAACAAAAGATACGGACGACTATGCATTGTGTAATTGAAGATACGCCTTGGAAGCTCTCTACCTTCCTTTAAAACCATCTCGCTGTAGTTCAGATACAACGGGACAAGCTTATCCACTACAGGGCGAACCCGGATTTTATAGATCTTTACTCCTTCTTCCAAAGTTTTGTTCAGCAAGTGCTTGGACTCGTTCAACCTCATCTGTAAACATGCAACGGTTTTGTTCCAGTAATGAAGAGTTAGATTTCTTGCTTGCAGAGTGTAATTTCTTGCAAGAAGAGTTGCGTTCTTGTAACAGGCTTTTGCAATCAAGGTGTAGTTCTTCATAAGAATAGTCAAATTCTTGTAATGTCCTTTAGCTTGAATGGTGAGATTTTTGTAATGACACTTAACGAGCATTGTCAAGTTTTTGTAATGTCCCTTAACAAGCTTTGTCAAATTGTTGTAGTGACCTCTAATAAGTACCGTCAAATTCTTATAGTGTCCTTTTACAAGAACTGTGAGATTCTTGTAATGCTGCTTTCCAAGGAAAATCCATTTGAGCGTCATGTTTCTTGCAACCAGTGTGTAATTTTTGGCTCTAGCAGTCACATTCTTGACAAGTGCCAACGTTTTGAAAATATATTCATGTTCCACAATTTCGCGTAGTTTCATATCCTTCACATTGCCTAGTCTTTGTTTCACGTCGACAAGCTTCTCCACTATGGATCTGTTTGTATTCTCAAGAAGTTTCTTCAACTTCAATAAAACCTTTTGTGTTGCATTCATGGTGCGGTTGAAAGCAGCATCCAGCCGAACTTTAGAGTACGTTGCTAAATCCTTGGTTAGCACAGAAAATTCGTGTCTTTTGAATTCTTCGAAAAACTCGTTCCAGATTTCATGTTCGATTATCTGTTCAACAGGCGTATTCTTAACGACCAAGGAGATTTTGGAGATGGTCGAACTGTACAACTGTGAATACAATAAACAAAAATTTTTACCATTTTCATATACAAGACTTCACATTTATTATATAAAACGGACATTGCGATTGGTTGATTTTTGGTCACGAGCCCCTGATCAAATTCAAATGTATCCCGAACGAGCTTACGACACAGCCAGTGATCAGTGTACAGCTAAGTAAAAACTAGCGCGATCTTCAACACGTGATTGCTTTCACAAAATAATACGTTCTGTATAAATAATGAACGATAAAAGATGGAAAAAGGGCAGACCTTACTTTCATGAATTTCAAGGAATTACCCTATAATGAATCTTGTGGTTCAGATGGCAAAGGCCAATGGAGTGAGATGGTACGGGCATGTGTTAAGGAGGGATGATGGCCATGTTCTGAGGAAAACATTGGAGTTTGAAGACATGGAGATCGCAGGTGGAGAAGGAGAGTAGGAGTGTTGGTTTGAAAAAGGAGGATGCAATGAATCCAGCAAGATGGAGAGTGGGAGAGATTGCTGGCAGAGTGGGGTAAATCTGGCCACCCTCGTTTTCGGGGATAAAACCGGATCAAAACTGGATTGATGATGATGATGATGATGAATGACCCAATAATTTTAAAAACTGAAGAAATTAACAACAACCGATTTCATTATAAACAATCAAAAACACACAATGCTAAATAAACATAGTGCTTTTCACCTTTCTGTACATTTTCGCAGCGTAGGCTTTGGGATTTGAAGATATTTCTTGGTAATGTTGTTTCAAATCTTCATATCTCACAAGGCATGCTTGCTTCACCTCTTGGAACTTGGCCTGACATCTTTGCCGAAGCTGAAGAAGTTTTACCTTGTACATGGCAATTCTCTCCTTCACAAGCTTTGGAAGTGTAATATTCACGAAGTGAATGGTTTCGTTTACCTTGGCACCGATCTTTGGTCGGAATTCCTTAACAAATATAACAGCTCTTTCGAATATCTTTTTCACGTACTCGATGCTCTTGTTAACTTTCTGCTTTACTTCATACTTAACAAGCAATTCATTGAACTTTCGGCTGTTAGTTATGTTCTTGCAGAAAGCGACAGAATAATTCTTCGCTTTCTCAAAATGTACGAGGGTTAAGTTTTGAGCCTTAAAAACAAGCGGAAGAGTGACATTCTTCATTTGAACAAGATACACAACAGTTCTGTTCCTTAAAATCTCGAAGGTTGGATGGAGAATAAACAACAACTGTCTACCGGCAATGGATGTAATCTTTGCAGTTTGGTTACATACAGACACCAGCTCCTCAGCGACAGCCATGGCGGTGGAGTTCCAAATCTTAACATTCTTCAGGAGAGTAGAATTCCACATCTTGATTTTCAAATTAAATTTTTGAGCGACATTCTCTTTTAGCTCCATAATTTTCAGTTTGATGTCCTTGAGTTTTTGGCTTAAGCCCTTGGATCGCAAATCCAACTGATAGACAGCGTTGTAAATGCTTGAGTTGACAAACCCATAAGCTTCACGATAAAGTTCTTCAATGGTCTTTTCTTTGTTTGCCGAGTACCAAACTTTAACTTTTTTGATTCCAATTTGCTTCAGCTCGATGCTTTTGTTAATAGCTTTTTCGATCAAAAGCTTGGACTTGTTGTAATGTTCCAGAACCTTGGGAATGACAGTCTCGTTTAGGTATCGGATACCCTACAACAACAAGTAATTGTGTCAGAGAAAAAGTGCAAGGTGAAAACAGAATTAAACCATAACTAGATCAGAGTTCACACTAAAAATGAGGAATGAAATTCCTTGCTTTTTGCAAGACCAAATGCCGTTTTGTATAACAAAGAAATATCTTGTTATCAAAGAACACTCTCTAACACAACGTCATACTCGCAATTAAATATAACTTTTGAAAAATGTGTATGACACTGTAGCGTAATTGGACGCATAGCAAAAAACAGGAATACCTGTATATTGTAGTTCCTGGTAAAGTTGCGAGCATACATAAGCTTTTTTGACTTTTAAGCGTTACCAAATATTGTTACTGATTATAAAAATGAAGAATTCAGTTAAAACACGAAGTAACAACTGTATGGTCCAGTTCCTGGTGCTGTTGTAAATATTTATGCAAAGTATATGAAGCGTTTTTCACATTAAAACGTTTGTAAATATTGTTACTGATTAAAACAACGATGAAATTAATTACAACATGAAGTAACAACTATGGTGCAGTTCCTGTTGCCGCTGCAAGTATTTATGCAAAGTATATAAAGCATTTTTTTATATTACCAAATATTGTTACTAATTAAAACAACAATGAAATTAATTACAACATGAAGTAACAACTATGGTGCAGTTCCTGTTGCCGTTGCAAGTATTTATGGAAAGTATATGAAGCATTTTGTTACATTACCAAATATTGTTACTGATTAAAACAACAATGAAATCAGTTAAAATATGAATTAATACCTGTATGGTGTAGTTCCTGGTGACGTTGTAAGCATATAATGTAATATTGCGACCTCGGAGATAGAGCTGAACTGTGTAATTACGGGACATGTTGTAATAGGTCACCATCTTGCGAACGGTTTGGTTGTAGCACTTGATCACAGCGAGGCGCGAGCGGTTGTAAAATTTTAATGCAATCAAGCGGGAACGGTTGTAGTACTTGATAGCTGCAGATCGCGAAGAGTTCATACAGCTCAAAGCCAGGACTCTGGAGTGGTTGTAGAACTTAAGGGCTAGGATCTGAGTACGGTTGACCATTGCTAAAGTATGGTTGTATGCTACTAGAGTGAAGTTGCGAGTATGATTGCAGAGCCTGTGAACGAAGGTAGGTAGAAAGAGGAATTATTGATAAAAAGATAGCTGAACAGAAATAACTTTAATGCTAAACACTCCATAAACAACAAGCCTTTCTTAATGCACCTATCAATATAAGCCCGGGAGGAGGGGGGGAAGGGGGTTGCGGGCAAGGGTGGAGATTTGTGTCTGTGACCCGAAATTTTTGTAAAATGCCCATGTGTCGGGCGTCGAAAAATCGTCAAATTAATTTCAAGGCCTCCAACTCGGGAATACAAAATACATCAAATCTCTTGACAACGATCAAACTGTCCTTCCCCCGGGAAGCCCAGTATTGTTTAATGCCCAGCCCAGGAGACTAAAAATCGTGTCAAATGTCCGCCCTACGCCCGCATCCCCCCACCCCTTCCCTCCCGGGCTTTACATTGATACGTGCATAATTTCAAACATATTTCGGCATTACTTCTGCCATCGTCAGTGGAACTAATTGCATATTGGTAAGTAAGAAGAATATCATTGACAATAAATTATTATTCAGAAAAAAGGAAAAGAAAACTAAGCTTAACCCTTTCAGTCCCAGTTCAATTATTAAGTTCTCCCAACTTAAGTCCATACTTTTCATTGAACAAGCTTGAGAGAATTTCACTTGTTATCTTCAATAGTTCACTTTGTTTGATCAATTCTCATTTTCTCTTTACCAAATGTCTTATTTTGTATTAGTTATGTAAGGAGAAGTTGAGTGTTGATTTAACTTACTGGGAGTGAAAGGGTTAATAATGATCATATTTTGAAGACGTTGTACTGTCTAGGCAATGACCTACAGCGTGCGTTGCAGTTAGGTGTGTTGTCCAAACGACCCAAAAAGAATACCACCTTCATTTAGTAACTTTTATGAAAATTTAAAATAAAACTGCTAAAGCCGCTGCGGGAGGAAATCTTATTAGTGACTTTATTGTATAGAAAAGTTAATGTTCTTTAACGAATCATGAGTTGCGTAAAGTACACAGCTGACAAAATTGGTGCCGACCAAAATATTCAATCTTGGGATGTCGGAATTATGCATTGTACATACCAGCCGACGTATTTCTATATAGTTTTTATTACTAAGAGAATAGCGACCCATGCATGAATTCGATATATGCTCAAAACTCAGCCATTTTCGAGTTTTCTTGTGCCTCTGATTCAAACGTTTCTATCCTATGAAAATGGTTCTGCATTCAGTTTAAAATCATTCTCATGCTAATGGAGTTATTTTCATAAGAATGGCTTCGCATGCACTTACACTCGCATTGAAACAGAGGCGCAAGGTAACTCGGAAATGGCCTATTATAAGATTTTTAGCCTGTGTTAAAGCAGAATTGACATTTTGATCGAGATCTCACACGAGACTTGCAGAAGTATAAATCTAAATTTTAGGCTCATCATATAATTTCCAATCATTATTAACTTAGGACCCTGGTTAATAATGTCCGAGAAAACAAATTTTCTCTAACTATAGGCTTAGCAATAATTTCATTCTGTAATGGATGAGCCTGTTTTCATACGCAAAACTGTAAAGAGAGATGAATTATTGCAATCAAGATAGAAGTGTTAACAGTCAATTGAAATCATCTAATCAAACAGAGTGATCAGTTTTGGAACCAGCTCGCTCAGTAAAACCGCCTTAAAACTTCAAAAACAATGCTACTGTCTAATCTTATATTGCGTATTTTTATATAAGGTCATAAGGGAGATTAAAATCTCTTAGTTTTAATGGTTTCTCAGTATACAGCCGGATTACACAAAGGCCAAACCAATTTGTGATGTTATACAGCAACGACGGAACCATCTCCTCAACCATTCTAAGATTCAGGGGCTTAGTGGTTTAAAAGTCAATTAGCACTAAACCAGGCTTAAATTTTTTTATTCCATGGTTTTGTTTACTGTTTTGGAAAGAACTATTTACCTATACGACCTTTGGAGTTATCATTTATAAATACACGCTATTTATAAAGAACAACTTTGTAAGAACAACGAGGCTCAAATTGGTCTAAACTTAAGAACAGGTTAAGACAAATCTCAGGCAGAGACTCCGAATATCTATAAAAACGTTTTACGTACATAGAGACTTTACTAAAACTTATAATTTAACTTAGCGACACAATATAATAGTTCCTGAATTTTAGGGTTTGACCCGGAACTAATTCCCAACAAGGTTTCTCTTCGGAAACCAGCTAGGTTTATCAAGTAAATTAACATGCTAAAGTCCCCTAAAATCCGAGCACGGGAAAGCTCCGAAATTCAGCTGTTCTCTAATTACTCGGGCTACCTGTGGTAGGCCGAGGTTAGGTTTGGGCTTGCAATCTATCTATCTATCAATCTATCTATCTATCGACAATGTCGAAAACGTGTAAGCCCGCGTTGTAATCAGTCTGCGGTTTTCCCAT
>JAOTRI020080798.1:0-16494 GCA_028564885.2 Zoanthus sanctaehelenae
CGGCAATTTTTGATTGGGGGAAGGGGGGGGGTTAAAGATCCCGATCCCGAGCGCCGCAGGCGTGAGCAATCTAGGGGGTTCGGGGGCATATTCTCCGGGAAATTATGAATTTTTAACCCCTCTGAAACGCTGTTTCCTCATTGTGAGATCTAAATTTTGGTTTTACTTCAAGCTAAGTTTAATGCCCCTATCAAAGTTTTGTTCACGAGTTTCTTCCAATATGAAACAACCAACACACATTTAGGGGATCCATAAAGAAAAATTTGACCAAACCAAATTTTCGACTTGACAGATTCTTTTTCAAGGAATTTAATAACCGTTTAATTGTTTGGTAAATACGAATTCTACCAACACAGACAAACTTTCGAGTGAGGATCTTTTATCTCATAAATCTAGGTATTTTACTTTCAACTGTTTTCAGACCAGTGTGTACTTCCATATTTGGACCGTCACATGACTTAGCATGTCGGGAAGGAATTTGCAACGCGGAAGTACGTAAACAACTTTCCCTGCGTCTTTAGCCGCAAATGTTCTCTGCCGGTATTCGTAGGTATTGCTACAGGGATCACATACGTAAATAATCAAGGCCTTCAACATGATTTGGGGGGGCGATGCCCCCAATCTCATTTTTGGAGGAACGACGGCCCCCCTTCCCCCCCGTGCCGACGCCCCTGAAACATTAAAAGAAATTAATGGTTTCATTTAAGAAAAAAATTTAAATTTATAAAATCATACTTTAATAATTTGTAAATGAAAGCATCTTTAAAAGTTTATAAGAAGATGTAGAATGTGAACCTTAAAATAGACGTTAGTTGGCCGTTCCAGGTTAAAGTAACATTACTTAAACAGTTGAAAAAAAGTTTTGTTGTATAACCGACGCATTACAAATCAAATTATATCTGAACTCTTCTTAAATTTTTCTTGCTACTTCATGTTCGAACTATAAGATTTGACCTAATATTCGATAAGAAATATTTTTTCCCTTTCACTGTTCGAAACAACATAAATAAAAATCTCCAGTTCGCATGGTGACATAATGCGGTCAATTTACTGTTCTGACCTCGAAAAAAAAATCTGTTATTGACTTATTTGACTTTGCAAATTGCACACTCTACCCTCTAAGTTGACAACTAAATCACGAAACTTTGTCTATCGCTAGTGTGGCAGTAGACACATACGCTTTACAAGCGCCTATTTTTTGTTACAGGGGAGGGTCACTAATTTTCATGCACGGATAAGGGTCACTGATTTTTGTGCAAGCACTTTTGAAGGGTCGTTGATGCAACGGTAATTCAAAAAACATCGGCCCACCCCCATCTTGTAATTTCTGTCCAGTTCCCAAATTTCTTTGACATTGAAGATTATCGCCATGAGTTTTGTCATCTGTTATATAACAGATTACCCAGGAAAAGGAAGTGAGAGAATTTATTTCAAAATTGTAGTTCAAGTTTTTCCCCAAACCTTTAATATTTATATATAAGAAAAAAATTTAAATTTATAAAATCATGCTTTAATAATTTGTGAATGAAAGCATCTTTAAAAGTTTATAAGAAGATGTATAACCACAGATTGAAAAATAGAAATGGTCCATATTGGGTCCACAGATTGCACTATATGAGACATTCATACAACTGAAGTCCATTTTTGAAATTATTTATCGTTTTGGAGAAAATTGCAAAAACACAGAAGAAATCGTTGGAAGACCATTGTGATCACAAAATCAACAAATTCGAAAACGGGAAATACATAAACAACAAATGTTTTAAGATTTGAAAATAAAATTGCAACATATTTGATTTTTTAAAAATGAGTCATCTCCTTCAGACTCAATGCATTAATCTGTGTACTCATATATAGATCAGTACAACACGTATTTCGCTAAAGTTGGCAGGGGATGTTTGTAATGTAACATTTTTATAGTTTACCATTTATCATTGAAGAGGATACATCAAGTATAGAGTACTAGAAATAGGGATGGCGAACGGTTTTTAAAAAAGTTTGTGTCTTGAAACATTTTCAGTTAAATTGTGGAATCTCGAAGTCTCGTGTTTTCGCAATAGTGTCGTGTGACCCGCGTTCTCAAAACCTGGATTTTTGAAATGTTAAGAAAAATATGTGGTCGTGATCTTGGCTGTTGACAAATTTAATTCTATCAACAACTTTATTATCTTTTATTATATAACTGAGGGTATTCATATGCACGTTCAAACAACTCTAAATTTGTACAAAAGGTTACAAAAATCTTAGGGATGTAAACACCTCGGGCTTGCAAAGCAAAACTGAAAATGGCTCGGCGTCTCACAAAGTATTATCGGGCATTTACCATTCTCCACCCGCTAGAAATAAACAAAGTATGTGAAAATTGCCACGTGGTGACTAACTATTATAAACTAATATATACGTTACAGCGTGAAACGCACTCTTCTGTTGGTTTCAATTTTCTTTTTCATTTTTTTGTGTATTTTTTGTTTTTTGTTGTTTTTTTTTTGGCAGAGCGGAAGGGCTAACGATTCGGGAAAAGGTTACCACAAACTTTTTTCTAAGATTTTTTTTTGCAAATAAAATAAACCCAAACTTGAGATACACTTAATTTTTAATTTTAATTTTAATTTTATATATTAGTGGTATAAGTTTTAACGGAAACTTTAATTTAAGAATTACTGGGTTAGTGGGTAGGATCCATATTGAAAATCAACGCCAGCTGAGAGGGTTGAAATAGTAAATTTAAGCAAAAATAATCGCATTTTGTCTAATTGTCAACTCACCTTCAACAGTTATGCACTAATCAATGTAAACCCCCACCCCTATAGTCCCCGGGAACGGTGGGGGATTAGATTTTAGCCCTGAGTAAAAGATGTTTAAGTCCCACTCCCTCGGGACGACACTCCAGTCAAATGCTCCTACCCCTGGGGATAAATTTACATGACATTTTTTGCACTTACCCTCTCTGCTAGCCGTGCAGTTTAAGCGTCAAAGAGATGGCATCATTGCTGACCTTCAGTAAAAAGTGAATGCAACGAAATTGGGTGATTCTTTCGCACTGTACCGTAGAGAGCAGTGTACTTTGAGAACAGAATACTTTGAGAACTGTCTCTTTTGCTTTGATATATAAAATGCAGTGTAAATGTCAACACTTCTGCTAATTTTGAGTCAAATGCTACAATCAAATGTGCTAAACTGTACTAACAATTGTACCACTATCACTATAATAAATTGTTATAGTCCAAATGTGTTAGTGTTTATGATATCACAACGCAACGTATTACTTGCAAAATGCCCAAAACTATTTATCTTCATCTGGTGCTTGACTAAGCTCCACGAACTGGAGGTGGCACTACTTAATCTTTTACGACTTGGAGTCACACTATACCATCTCTCCACTCTCAGCCTCAGAGCCACCATTGTTGCCATTGTCTTCGCTCGTGGAGGAAATTGGCGAGTACTTGGTACCAATTCTTCTTGTTATCTCGATTGTCCCCACTCCCACAGTCAAATCCACCATCCCCTCGGGACGGATTCTTGTCGAGGTCTGCATGTGACTCAGGCGAAACAGGTTTAGTTATATTTGTGGCTCAAAATGCAGAAAATCATTTACAAAGAAGGCCCAAGAAGGAAAACTGAGAGTTGTGTGCAGAAGAGGATAAGTTGTGACTATTTAATCAAGTTTTTAAAAAAAATTGTTTTCAGTAAATGGATAGAGTTGTTGTTATTTGACCATTGAAAGAAAAAAAATGACTAAAAGTGTTTTGCACCCAGCACGCTTGCGACCTTTGCATCTTGATTTTATAAAATTGTTTCTAGGCCACTTAAAAAAATCCCAGTTTATCATCAGCGCGCGCACTGATTTTTGCCAACGCATTGACTTTCTTTTTTAATTTTTTTAATAAAAAAATATATGACGAAAAAGTCATAACAATTTATAGAGTGACAAACCATCGGCCGACAGCATATTACGACACTTTATTCCCTTTTTTATGCATTTGTGTCACACTCTTTTATCTATTCAAACTCCACCTCGGAAATGTCACTTTGTCCAACTTAGTTTGCCAATTGATGGTGCAGATTTTAAAATTCCCGAACTATTTAAGCTGCAGTCCGCAAAAGCACCCTCCTTCACTGAATTTTGAGAAAATTTTGATGATAAACCAGGACTGATTTTTTTAAAGTGGCCTTACATAAATTTGGGTTGTAAAGAAGCGAGATATAATAGATAAAAATTAATGAAATAAAACAACACAAAGATGAACCGGATGTATTGTTGTGTAGTACTCGAAATAAAATTTAAGTCCGTTTAGATCCTTTTTGACTATAGTATAAACAACTACAAGTCAGCTCCAATGCTTGAACGTTGAATTGTTTGCTGAATTGTTTGTTGAAGTCTGAGAAACGTTTTCGTGACTTCTTCAGTGTTTCTTTTATCTTATAGGCGCGATACCGAGAAACCGGTAACTTGTGTAGGTATAAGTAAAAACACAGCCGAGACAGGTAACAAACCTTCCCAGTTCGTCGCTGCTTGTCTACAAATGTTTCCGTTAGTAACGCCTGTTAAAAGTGGGTGGTTACTTCGGACACTCAAGGGCCATGACATAGTGGCAAAAAGCCCCATAAGACCTTTCGTCGCAAAAAAATGGGCTACCTTGCATTATATATATATATAAATATATAAAATGAAAAATAATGAAACAAACTAATGTATTTCCATGTTGTAATTTCCACAGTGGAAATTACAACATGGAAATATATTAGTTTGTTTCATTATTTTTCATTTTATGCCGTTCTGACTACTGATGTCATTGAGCACTTTTAGAGGTTTTTGATGTAACCTTCAAACTATAATATATAAATATATATGTACAAACATATAGACAACCACTTTTAGTTAACAACTATATTTATTTCATCTACAAAATATAATACAACTTTCAAATCATAGAGGATCTTTTTCCTGATGCATACATGTATTTGCTTTAGCTAATTCTGTTTTAGTCAATAACAACTTAAACAATAGTGGCAATATCTTGAAATTTTATGGCGAAAAACTAACTCAGATGTAGATTAATAACTTTTTATGATTTTTAGTCACAAATCAGAAATCACTAAAATGCTTTTCAATTTTTTTCTAATAGCTGACCTGAATTATGACGCTTTGTTAGTTTGTGTTCGATAGGATTGTCAAATTTAAACTTCGAGTAAACTTAAAATCTCCCTGTCAAAAAGTTTCTTGGAACAATAATTCACTACCCCTCATAATACAACCAGCGAAACAGGCGTTGTAAAACATGTACAATTAATTTATTTGACAGTGACAACAGTTACATGTCGTACAATTTCACTTCTAATTAATCTAACTATAACAAAACTGTCATGGCTGAGAATTTAAAAGAGCTCGAATAGCAACAGAGGCGTTTTTGTTTTGCATCTAAACTGCAACAAAACATTAACAGTCTTGCTTTGATGAATGGGTCAGTTACAAACCAAAGTTAAGATGCAGCATGGCCGATTGGGAAGGGTCTAGCATAATTGCAGGTGCCAGCACAAGCAATCGTAAGTTAAAGTACGGATGTCGCTGTAGAATACAGGTAGATTAACAGTGGTAATAATAGTTACTTTCATTTTATACATGAAGCTGTCCATCCTTTCCTCGATAAATGTCCTTCTCACGATGCTGGACAACTAGTCCTGAGAATGGCGGACCTAGAGGATCGCGAAACTCGAAGGGGCATCCTGTGCACTTTCTTACTCTTGCAGTCAACAAGAGAATAACAAAAGGGTTGCTGTTGTGCCACGGTTTCCTCTCGCCAACGTTGCCTAGGTAAAGATTAACATGCCTGGGAATATTTGAGGGTTGCTGAACCTCTGGAGGACGCACTACAATAAGATTGCTAGCAAGAGGATTGTAAAGTGCAGTATTGGAAGGAGCAGGAGGAGCAGTACTCGTGTTTGTACCGCCATGAAGCCATTCTTGCCGGACAACACATGCAACTGTATTTGTTGTGGTACTCCGTGAACTAGGGCGTGATACTCTCTGCCCTGCTGCTATAGAGATTGTAATGTGTATAAGTGGACGAGGCTACAACTTGTTGATGATGTACAGCAGAGGCGTCAGCAGCAGGAAAAGCAACTCTCGTTCGTGTAAGTCGAGGAAGCCATTCCTGTGGAGGAACAGATGCTGTCAGGGCACTTTTTTATTATTTTTTTTTGGGTTAATTCTTTTGAAGACTGCTGAGTTAGTTCGGGAATAAATCTGCAGCACCAATAACCATTTCTAAAGTATATAGAAAAGGGAATAAAATGTCGTGATATGGTGCTGACCAAATGGTTTGTCACTCTATTATTTGTTATGCAACATAGAAAATGTTTCTCAACTTTTTTGTCATATACTTTTTTATTAAAAAAATTTTAATAAAGAAAGTCAATGCGCTGGCAAAAATCAGTGCGCGCGCTGATGATAAACTGGGATATTTTTTTAAGTGGCCTAAAGGTCGCAGTGGGCACCAATCCTTACATTGATTACCCAACCATAAACAAAGTTTGGTGCTTTTGTCCACCCGGTATAGAACTCGAAGTTTTTGTGTGGTAAGTGATCTTGTTATGACCTTACAGCTGTCAGTCCTTCATAAAGCTGGTCGGGGGTAGGATGCAGTATGCAGAGTTCTTTCTCATTTTTTTAAAAGACAGCAGCTATAGGAAAACTGATATCCTGCTAAAACAGTGTTTTCAACTCCAGAATTACAAAAATTGGACTTGATTAAAATCTTGATAACCGCTTTAAAACAATAAATTACGAAGCTAACCTTTCGTCGTCACTGTCGGCGTAATCTTGATGATCATCTTCCTCTCTTTCCTTCTTCAATCTGTGTATGATGAAAAACATAACAAGCCAATCACGAATCCTTCTCTGTAATATATTCACTAAAAAGAATTCATAAAAGTTAATGTGCTCAAATAGCGTTTAAAATCTCACCTCGTTAACGATGAATTCAACTTGGATCGCCACTGCGCCATGTTTGCTAACCAGACTGATCACGCGACACTGTTTTCGTGTAGGTCCCCGCTGGTCAGATATTCTGAAGAGTCGCTTTGTTCTGTGTTTGCATAAATTCTTTCTTTTTTTTCTTATTTTCTTTCTTTTCCTTTTTCGCGGCAGTACAAAAATTTGGGCAAAAAAAGTGAAAAATATAATGACTTTTGACGGGTGTTCCATAGTGTTCCGTCGGTTTTCGGTTCTGTTTCCGGGGTTTCCGTGGATTAGTAACACCCCTTCCGAGGAACGAATTGCTACCAGCAACTCAAATTTATTTTTTCTTGTTTTGAACTTTATGGAAAGAGATTGTTATTTATATTTGAGTTTTTATAATTTTTGTATGTTTTAGGCTGGGTTGGATTGGATGAGTGCTCTCTTCCGTATAACTATAAGTGTTTGTTTTCATTGAAGAATGAAGGTAAAATTATTCTGCCGTTATGATCATTGAAATTTTATATTTTGTCTCTTTGCAAGCTGCCCGTTTGCCGGCCAAGAGCCGGAGTTGAATTGCTGTAAAAATTTTTGTATTAGTTTTTCAATTGAATTTAAACTATCTTTACTGGACAAAAATTTAATTAGTGTGTAAAAACAAGTTTTATAATGCTATACTCCTTGTATAAATATAATTTACAGGGCTAGGCATCGAAAGATTGCAGTATTCTTACACTGAATTTGTAAAATGTAAATTAAAGTGAATTTATTTAAATATGAGTCGTTGCGTACAATGATTTTAAGCTTAAAAAGCGGATTTTGAAATTCTCATGCAACACTTTCTCAACCAATCGGTTGTTATTCAACTGAATTTCACATGAAACACCAGTTTCTGAATTGCTAGACAGTTCTTTAAAGACATAAAACTTTGATATTGAGTTAAATTTGTCAGTAAAAGTTCTATTTTATAAAAAAGGTATTGATTGCCGGCCATTTATAGCTTTTTTTAAGTGTTCGGTCCGGCATTCAACTTGTGAGCTAAGAAATTTTCTAAGAGGGTGATTACATGAGACCGGGATGAAGTCAGACCGTTACGAGTTCAGATCGGTCCGCATACAAATCCTTTTATCTGATTACATGAGACGGGTACAAAAAATCAACCCAGACCGGGACAACTCGTTTCGGTAGATAGACCGAATCGAAAACCACAGACCGAGTCAACTTTGAACCGGTCTGAGTTTTTGTGCCCAAGGAGCACTACATAAGCGGTCTGGCATGCGCAACAACTTGCGGTGCTCTCAATGCTAAACGTACTTTGTAGTTGAAAGACTTTTAGTGGCCTACGTATTTCATGCCCATCTCACCGTAATTTCGAGCGACATTCAACCCGGTCTTATGTAATGTCGTTGTATCGTTCTAACTTCGTCCTGGTCTCACTTCCACCCGGTCTCATGTAATCACCCTCTAAGTGTCATAAAGCAGTATGCCGAGTGCCTAGCGTAAACTACAATCTAATGTTCACACGAAACACTAGTTTCTGAATCGTTCGAGAGTTCTTCAAAGTTATAAAAACATCTGATGTTGAGTTTCGTTTGTTATAGTTTTATTCTTATAGAAACCTTGAATTGACGACCATTTAGTGTTTTGAGTTGCGTTGCCGGCCATATAGACACTTTGTTTAAATAAAGCGTGTAGTCATGCACGAAAAGGAAAAATATAAAATAATTGTTTTTGTGCAGTTCGAGCCTCAGTAGTATAGGGTTTAGCGGTTTCAGCGCATTTTGGTTTCCATAAATAATTCCAGCGCAAGAAATCCCAACGTAAGGTTTCCAACTCATAGTTTCCATCGCATAGTTTCCATGACAACTCAAGTTCAATTTGCGCAGATTCACATAATGAACTCACGTATGAAATAAACAAATATTTTCTTCATATTAATGAATACCAATATATTAAAAAACTGATTAATTATTTATTTTATTATTTCCATAAGCATAACTTTCGATTCCATTATATGAAGTAAATCTTTTATCATCAAAACAGCTGAGTGATACTTTATTGATTTCAAATCTTCCTATTTGATGGTTTTAACTTCTAATCGTTTTCATCTTATGATACATTTGCTCATTGTTGAATAATGTCTGTTTGTAGTTTTCATGTTTGGTTACATTTTTGATTGTGTTCTTTCTCCTCCTTTTTGATCATCTTTTATGTAACTGTACATTTTTTATCTCAATCCAACAAACTCTACAATTGGAATTCCAGCTGCCTCGTCTTTTCCAATGACTTTTTTGTTGGATTTATCAAAGTATTCAGAATTTTCTTGATAGTCACTATTGTCGAACATGTGCTTATCCTTCCAAAAATCTTTGTACACGTCTTTCGCTTCGATTTCGTATGTTAGACTGTCTGTGTCAGTGAACAGTAGTTTTGCTTTGTTTCCATAATTGTTTTTATGTAGTTGTTGTGAAAGTCGTACATGAGTGTTTTGCTGAGATCAAGTATACATATACCAATATATGCTGGCCTGTTGAGTGTGAGTGTTCCTTGATCTTATGTACGGCAACCAGATTTTCATTGAAGATCTTACTGCTCACATACGTTGGTTTGCTTGTGAGTTTGATTAGTTTTTTGGGATTTGTTACTAATTTCACATCTACTCGTTTCTTAGATTCTCCATGGTTTTTCCGAAGACTTAATTGTTCATCAGTTTGAAAAAATATTTTTCAAAATAATATTTGGCGTTTTTTTTCGTTTTTCTGTGTTGAAAGCGATATATTGCTTCAACCATGACGATTGATCAGTTAAATTTTAGTACTCTGTAAACTTTTTTGACTTTTAATTCGAGATCTATGTATAATTTAAGGTTTCGATAATGTAGTACATACTTTTCTTTGTTGTTCAGAGTTGGTATGAGCTTGCTGACTAGTCCCGTGGATATGTTGTATTTCTTTGCTATTTTCTTACAATAGTCTGATAGCATTCCATTTTTGACACATATTCTTTCTGCAGCTAATGGATAGTCACTGTGAAGATCATGAAGCTCTTCTGGATATTCTAAATCGACTTCTGACATTATTCCTTTTTCATGATCACTGTTTTCGTTGTATCTTGCTAAGTCGATCTTTTTATTATTCTTTTCTGACATCCATTTGAATCCACCGGTCGGTAAGTATTGACTTATAGCCCAGCCATAGAGATTGTTGGCATCTACATACATAATATACTTCGAGGGCGCCTTCTCATCCTTTGATTTCATGTATTTATTGTTTGCACATCCATAACGGTTTGCTATGTATGAAATACCTCCTCTCATACCTTTCTCAAGGAATTGATACATGTCTACGTCGGTCATGCATGAGTTCTAGTTGGATGTCAGTTATTTTCAACATGGCATCCCAAGATAAACCAGGACTAGTGAAATAATGACATGAGTCCAGTTTGTAATATTCCAAACATGTTCTTCTAAAATTTTCGAATACGTCGGTCAACAGAAGAATGTCTGATTCCAGGTACAGATCACGATATTCACCCATGTCGTTAAGATTGAATGTCTTCCATACTTTTTGATCATGTTCATAACTTTCGTCTGAGATATGTTTTTGTCATTCAGAATGCTGTAAAAATCTTCTTTTTTTGGTAGTTGTTCTTTGAATTTTTTGAAACTGTCCATGTAGTCATATTGGTATATTCCTTTTTGGGACATCATTTCTAGTTTCTCACCTTTGAATTGTTTTGATGTATATTTTAATGATTCTTTCGGTAAGTTGCTTGCTAATTTGTCGAGGCATGAACTCATGAATTGAAACTGTCAATGAATGTCAAATGGTCGCCAAGCATGAAGGCCATGTATTTCTCCATGTTGTTTGGAATGGCGTTTGAGTTTATTTCTTTTTTGTTTGCTTTCTTGTTATTGCATAGATATTTTTTGACAATGGATCCGATCTCTTGTATTATGAAATGGCTGTCGTAACCACGGAGATTATGAAATATGACTGAAATTTTGAATCCATCAGGGTTTATCCTAAGTCTCAGATTACAATCTCCGTGTGCACTTCCTCTGAATTTTCCAGTTAAGTGACAATGGTCTCTTACGATTGTGTCATATTGAGTGTATTTTTATTGCATATATGACATTCCTCTGTTTTTTGGAATTAGTCTTCATCGTCTTGTGTTATTCTCAATGGTTTGTTAAAATGTTTGTACATTATTTTTTTTGCAATATTTTATTTATCATGGATTCCATGAATTGACGTACTGCATGTCCGCCTCTGTTTATTCTTGTTGGTTTTGTGTGTTTGTCGTCATAACAACATACAACTTTGTATCCGCATCCACAGTCTGTGTGTTTCTGATAAGATTCTCTGTATGATTTGTCGTCTTTTGGTTTGCAACCTTGATTTTTTTCTGTGATGGCCTTAAAGTCGGCATATATGACGAATGGTACTGGTTTTTGTTTATGAAAATTATTGAATCTTAATATATTGTTGTCATTGTTAGGCATTTTGATTGCTTGAGTTCCATTGATCTGAATGCAGTTTTCTTTGTGGTTGGTTAATATTAATACTCTTTCGGAACTGAAGCATTGCAGGCAATGCATACAGAAGTGTTTCTTGAGTTCGTATTTTGTTTGACTTTGTTCAATATGTAGTGGCTGTATACGATGTCTATGTTTCCATCTTTTTTCGTTTCTGTTATCAATAATAAACTCATTTGGTCTTCATTTTTTTCTTTGGAAATATATATGGAATATGGTTGTGAGTTTTCATAACCGAATACATTGATGTTTATGTTGTTTTGTTTCTCTATTTTGTTATAATGTTTTGTTGTCACTGAAAAATCATCACCTGTATGATTGAGTTTCTCAATGAATGGATGATCAACTTTTTGATTCTTTGTAGATCTTTGTCTTGACGGTGTTTATCAGTCCCCTTCCTTTGGATTATGAAGGTAGTTTGATGCATGAAAAACCCTTCATTGGTTTGTATACAACGATGTTTAGACTGCGTTTTTTTACTGATTTGATTGTCCAACCAGATCCCTCAGATATCCATGAAGCTATCATATTTAGTATTGCTTGAGTTGTGATTTGTAAGGATTGGTTTATTTCCATTTCATTTATTATTGTTTGAGCATTGCTGTTGAAATGTTCTGTTTCAATTGTTCCATTATTTGACGTCTTTGTGAATGTTACCGCTAATGTTTCTGCGAATTTGAGATCCTTCATTTTATTTAATTGTGTTTTTTAATTCTAAGGTGATTATGGTTTTTTGTAATTGAATGTATGGGTCTTTGTTGTTTACTATGTTGATTTCATATGATTTTGTAAAACCTTTTAGAGCTCTTTTGGTTTTTTCTATTTGGATGTTAGTTGCTGGTTTTTGGATCTTAGGTATTGGTTTTTTGAATTATGAAAAGCTCTTTGGTATTGGTGGAGCTTTAGGAATCTTTGCTTTGTTTGGTAGTGGAGGTGGTTTTGGGATTTTGGCTTTGTTTCTCTCTCCATCGAAATGAGATACAAGCTCTGATACAGTTCTGTATGGTTCTGGAGCTTGCTTTCTTAATAGTTTCTAAATTTTTGGTTTGGGTTGCTGTGTGACAAATCGCTTCGACAGCATATCGTTGTTTTGCTTTAACAACATATTGATTAGTTGAGACTTTTTCAATTTTTTGAGCTCGCTCTTATTCATATTATTATTAGTGGAGATTATTTTATTTCCTTTCATTGTTATATACTATATGTAATATCTCTTTAAGTCAAATTAAACGCATGTGTTTTAGAGAAATAACTTGTAAACTATATATTATATATAGAATGGTGAATTTTGAAATTAAAGATTGTAGTATAAGATCCATCCAATTTAAAAATTAAAAAAGTCCTAATAAAGGTTATCTTTCAAATACAGGATATGTATAGGCCATATTAATGATAATACAAAAGATAATTGTTTGTCTAATTTACAACTTGTGACACAACAACAAAATTGTAAAAAATCAGCTGTCAATCGTGATTACACATTTGTTGGTAAAAATTATGAAAATAGAAAGTGTGTTAAAGCTACTAATGTTGATACCAAAGACGTTTTAAATATATCAATGAAGTTAACTTACCAGATAATTATAAAAAATCATCAAGAACGGAATTGAAAAGACAAAGATTATTAACCGACGAAGATAAATAGAGATTATTACATGGCAAGAGTTTTATATTGTTTTTATTCACGAGTTTTCGTGTCATACCGCAAACGAGCGAGTCTTCGAGCGAGTATGCGGTATGTGAATATATTTGGTGGCATAATTTTTCACCATGTCTTTTGCAGCATCTGATTTTATCGCATTAAACAATCCCATTCAACCCATAGCAAATATTGCTTTTCCAGCAATTGGTAGAAGAGCATCAGCTAGCATTCCACCATCTTCACCCAATTTTATAAATCTCCAAATTTTTTTTATTGTAGTCATTTGTTATTTTCATACTTGGCAAGTCTTTTGAATTTATTTTCCTTATTGACATATACTTTTATATTTGACTAACATACCTTATTACAAATCTATGGTTGACACTGTAATCCATATTGTTAAGCTTGGGATTGTATATTGTGCTCAAAATTGATATTCCATTATTTTTCTCATTCAAGAAATATGAACACCAATAAGCACATAATACTGAGTTTCTCTCTTGAATTTCATCATGTGAATATATCATTTGTTTACCATTTGATGATAAGTATTTTTAGATTTCTTCAGCCATTGCATGGTAAACCAAATGAATCGAAATATTCACAATATTTACCAATGTTCCAATAACATGCCCAATGTGTTCCAGGACCTGTTTGTGGATCCAAGTTTATGATTCCACATTCTTTTTTATTTATTGTTGATGGTAAGTTGTCTCTAGAAAATACACCCCTAAAATGTTTTATACCAAGTTTGTGAACCCATGCTAAAATTTCAAAATTGTTTAATGGTTTGTCAATGAAATTTACATGGGCTCCTAACAGCGGTATGTTGTTGAATGGACTGTTTTTTCCTAGTAGCAATCCCTTGCCTCTCTTTTTTTTGGTCTTTTTTTTAATCCCATACCAATGGGTTGGTTCCAAGAACCAAAAATGGTGGTGAATTCCTGGGTATGTAAACATTTCTAGTGTTTCCAGTGTGTACTTGAGAATCAGCTTGAAGACCTTTACCTGTTAAAACATTCAAGAGTATTGGAATTCCAATGGAAGCTAGAATAGAACTTACTCCAGAACCCTGTTGTTTCCTTGTCAGTCTGAATCTAGGTACTGTATACCGGATCCCGTTTGTAGTGCTGATACTGTTTGCTTTTTTTGTGCTTCAGTTAAATAGCTCTTATATTTGATTAGTTTATCAACTTTGTCTTGTGGTACACTGAATAGACCATTACCTAGGATTTTGTTAACACCAAAATTACTCAAGCCGCATAGAGCTCCACTGGCAAGAGGTGCTATGGCTATTTTTGCAAATGGCATGATTGTTATCTTCAAAATAGGCACCAGAACCGTTCCCAAAGCACCCCCATCTTGTTTTCTCATTTGTGCAATGGAAATTCTTATGTCAGTTCCAGTACCATAATTTTTACTTTTCTCAACCCGTCTTATTTGTGTTTTTGTTAGCATGAGTGAATCAGATCCAGTTAGTTGTCCATGTTTTAATTGTAATATGAATGGCGCTTTCTTCTGTTTCGATTTTAGCATTTTTTTGTTTTTTATCATTTTTTAGGCTTACATCAGGTCCATAGCCAGGGTTTTTTTGTGGGGTTCGGGCGAACCCCCCCCCTTTTCGGCAAACCCCCTTTTGCCAGCGAACCCCCTTAGCAAAAAATCAAACCTATTGTAATTTATTACAGACTTGCGCGGCATTTTTGCTCTGTTTATTGCTAGCATTCGAGCCGTTTCCTGGTCGTACGACGTGTCTGTTGCCTCATAAGTAATGAATATTAATAAGGCTTGTTGTCTAGACAGTTTGACCAATTGGTTCGCCCCTTAACACCACCGGGGCCCTTAGGCGGGCCCCTGGACCGCACGCCCAGAACCCCACCTAGCTCGAAGTTTCCTGGCTACGGGCCTGTACATTATATCTAAAATAGCTCATTATTTTATTAGTAATTAAATTATACAACAATAATAATATTAAATTCAAACTAAATTCAAACTAACTTCTAAAATAAGTACCAGTTTACCGTTCAAATTAATATTTTCTGCAGTCTGTTCATAAAGAACCATGCTGAACCAGCAGTTCCTGAAAGAGTGTATTTGACAGATAGTTTTGTTGTTCCATCCCTAATGTCTAATTTTTGGTTAGAAAGATCAAATGTGACCCTCCATGGGAAAACAGGGAATAATTGGAACGCACGCGCACGACACTATTACACGTTAAAACAAAAGATGCGTATCTCAACATGTTAGCTTGTGATTTACCTCATTAGTTGCAACACTATTGTTTTTTTTCGCACGCTAAAAACAATGCTTCGTGTTTAGACATTCTTTTGCAATTTTGAACTTATTAACACGCTTATCGTGTTAAAGGCATTGTGTTTGTTCGCACGAAAAAAAAATAAGCGTGTTAAGTTTAAATACGAGAATCGTTTCAATATAAAGACTACGAACAAAAGTTCATTTTAAGCATTTCAGATATACGAAAATATTTTTTAATCTAGACATGTCTAGATTTTAAAAAAAACATTTTCGTATATCTGAAATGCTTAATTACGATCATAAAAGTTCATTTAATGGGAAGCTTACATGACGTACTGAGCCGTCTATATTTCCGGTGCACTCATGGCATTTTACCATGGAGTACATATACCAATTGAACGTGATATTATGGCGCGGAATTAACCACATCTGCTTCAACAAATAATATCAGTTCCATGTCAAGAAAATTTAGATGGTATGTAACATTAAAGTAGTTCATAGTTGGTTAGATTTAAACATCGGGAAAAATCAAAATGCTCCAGATATCTCCGTGGATTAAATCGTTTACAAATATTTATTAAAGTTCTTTTAAAATGTTGTGAAACTTTCAGAACATTTACGTTATCATTTAAGAAATAGTTTTAAGTAATCAAAACTAGATTTTATTAAAACCCCACAGAGGGAGGTGTCAGTAGATTTTGTAATCCTTACATATCTTGTGGCAGTTCAATGTCATGTAACTAATAATTATAACTAGGGGTAAGCTGAGCTTAGAAAGTGCGGGCGGGAAACTGATCATGAGAAAGTATTATTATTTGAGAAAGGTATTTAACACCCTTTGTTAAAAAACTTTTAGGTTTTTAAAAATCAATGTTTTTAGTGCTAACCGCGAGCCCCCAAAAGACAAAATAATTGATTTTTTAAAACACTAATAGCATATGAACATATATTAAAACACCAAAGATATTTTCACAAAGCGAAATTCAGTATTTGAGTCATTTCCTGTTTTGGTCATGTGCTACCGTTTAAATATAAATCGCTATGTCGTTGTAATTTTGTAAATTCCCTGAAGGTTGCTGTATACAACTGAAAGGGCGTCGGGAA
>JAOTRI020080868.1:0-16492 GCA_028564885.2 Zoanthus sanctaehelenae
CGTTTGTAGACTAGTTTTGTAAACTTGCTGTAAAAATTTTTATATTTGCTTCTTTGTAATCGTTCAGAGGGTTTTCTCTAGTGTTCATTGATAATTATTCATTTTTCATTTTCTTGGTATTATGATCAGAATAATATGTCATTCATCATACTTAATTTTAAATACTAATAATTGCCCTCTATAATTGTTGAAGCAATGTTCAAATATTGTTTTTTTTTTCTAGAAACATGACCTTTGTTGTTTATTCACTAAATGAGTATTTGTTAAATTCAAATAGAAAGGCTTTTGAATATGAGAAAAATTTTTAACTGATATTAATAATGAGAAGATACTCGGAAAAAAGTTCGAGCTCCAGATGAAATTTGAACTCACGACCCTGCGTGTTCCAGTCGGATGCTCTACCAACTGAGCTACTTTATCATCTCATTATCAACATCATTTAATTATTATTTTATCTTAATACATTATATACTCACGTAGGAGGTTGTTTGGTCGCATATCAATTTATGTGACGCTGTGATGCTGTTAGTGAGTCATGTGCGTCAGTCAACTAGGCTGTGTAGCCGCGCGATGCGATTCCAGTCTAAACCAGAAATATCGACCTTTGCTCACCATAGAGTTTCCAGTAGCTATTGTTTCATCTTTATAGATACAAATACCGTAAATATATATACTCTTTAAATGATGTACAGAATGTAAAAAAAATAAGGAGTTATACTAAATTTGTAAATATAAATGGTCACATTAGTTGCCCTTGATCCTTTGCGAACTTCTTCATTTTCCAGCTGTGCATGTGGAAGACTGTAAGTAACTGAATGGGTTTAAAATTTTCTGTCCATTTTATTTCTTTTTTCATCGTTTCCAATTAAAAAATCGAAAACTTTTATTCTTTTTGTACATGATATCTACATTGGAGTGTCAGTAGTGTAGTGAGAACTTTTGGTTGAATTATTTTGGAGGACGGCCTTTTTCTGTATCTTTTACAAAAAGGTTTGGTATACGTTTTTGGCAGTACTTTATTTACATAAGCTGCAAAAGTTTTTTTAATTTCCATTTTTTAATTTGTTCAAAGTTTCTTCTATAGTTTTCGTTGATAATTATTCATCTTTCATTTTCTTGGTATAAGAATATTGTAGCATTCATCACAAAGTTGTTTAATTTTAGATACTAATAATCGCCTTCTATAATTCATGAAGCAATGTTCAAATATTGTTGCTTTTTTTCTAGAAGCATTACTTAAGTTGTTTATTTATTCAATGTGTATTTTTTGAATTGCAATACAAAGGTTTTTAACTATGAGAAAAATACTGTAAATATACTTATTTAATGTTGTACAGGATGTAAAAAAGTTAGAATATATACTAAATTTGTAATATAAAGGGTCACATTAGCTGCCCAGTTTCGTTGGCGAACTTCTTCAATCAAATGTCAGCGAGTTTGTTGGTTTACTGAATAAGATCCGGTTAACGTTTCCTTTTCTTTCCTTTTGATTTTGAGCTGCAACAAAAACAAACTCGGAGTTCAAAGGATGCTGACCTTTAACATTATCATGCGTAATATAGCGGTGGCGCTTGTGAGGCCGTGGTTAGTTTAAACATAATGTTAGAGTTTTAGTGTCACTAATGGAATGAATTAATAAATGTTTGTTGTATGAAGGTAATAAAAGTTTCATTCAATAACAAATTATGTCGTTATTTCTGAAGTAATCTTTAGTGATCGAGTAGGGGAGAAATACAATTGTTTTGTTTATCCTATCAGGAACATAGTTATAAAGCAGTCTTTTTCTCAAAGTTATCGGATATTGCACTTTGAACAATGATGCGTCGTTTTAACTGGTGGTGGGTCGGGAAAAAAGGAGAACTAGAAAGAAAACTTTGTGTTTTTACTTCATGCTATAATCGTCTATTTATTTCAGAGATTTAAGAATTAAATTCTTGGTTAGTAAAGTCAGAAAGGCTATTGCTAGATTCTTGCAAACGTCCGATACAGGACCAGTCCAAAACATTCAAATTATTGTCCGAAATAAGCGGAGGGATAAAGCAAAGTAGTCGGCTGTTTATCGCCGTTAACCGCCTTCTTTAGGAACATCTGCTGTACAACATTTTGAGAGAGTATTTACAGGGATTATATATATCATGTTTTTTAAAAAAAACCTTTGTATGGCCATTGTGCCTGAACAGTTCTTTATAATTCTAAAAAAACTTAACTTGTTTATTTTGGAGTGGAGTTTATTTAGGAGAAAGTTAGCATTTTTTACATTCAAACGTTCTTAAACTGCTGTTATCGTTGTGAGCTCTTTTTTACGCCAGATGCAAATAGTGTTATAGCTATTTATAAACGAGAGTACTTAAATTTTCTGCTACATTGTTTAGTAGAGAATTCTTAAAGCGCCGAATTTTTAAAAACGTACAAAACGTTCTATTAATTTCAGTTCTTCCTATGAACTGAAACAAAAAGTCAACGGATATTTAAATTGAATAGATTGACGTTCTGATTAATAATTGTTTTATACAGAAAATGTTAAAGCGCGGAAGCTCCCATAGAACGTTACACAATTACTGGTTTTTGATTGGAGGGTTTTATATTGACTCGGATAGTATTTTTTATGGGCTCAAGTGCCTCATAATACTTCATTCTAGTTACATCCCTTTTTTCTAGTAGTGAATGATAAATCTTCAATGTATATTTTGTCGAGGAAACAGTTTCACACTCAACTAAAATGCGCCGAAATTTGCTCAAAGTAAGTTTTTTAATCGACTCGTTAACAGCTTTACCATTTGTACTTTACTTTTAAAAAATACTACTTCAGAAAAGCTATTAAATATTTGTAACTTTAAACTTAAAATAATTTTAGATTTTTTTGATGCCTTCATCTGAATTGCTTTTTAAATTCCACTCATTAACAGTGAATTTTAGTTAATTGCGCCTTTGTACCAATAGATAGTACTTCAGAGAGTCTCTTGAAAAATTGAAACCTATTCATGTTTAAAACTTTGGCTGAATAAGTTGCTTTCGCCATTTTTGGGGCATTCAGCCGAGTGTGTCAGTGAAAATGATTCCAGGTCTAGTTAGAGGGATTGTTGTTCTTCCAATGTGTTTTATTGGGTTCTTTGCGAACTTGTTCATATTTGTGGTAATTGCATCAAAACGAAACCTTCACGTTATGCATTTCTTTCTGTTGGCAAATTTGGCTTTTTCAGATTTTCTCCTTCATTTTGTTTCTACTTTATTTGGAATTAGCATGATAGGTGAAAAATGGGTCTTCGGATTAGCTTGGTGTAAAGGAAGTTATTTTCTCCTTGCAAGTTTATCAAGAACTACCATTTTACTTTTGTGTGCTGTAACTTGGGAATGCCACACGGCTGTCGTCACACCCTTCAAGTTCAGCAGTGATATTACGATGAAGAAAGCTGCAGCTGTTGTGAGTTTATGGATTGTATCTTTTCTGTTTGCTGGAGGTATATTTTCTGGCGCCAGCATATTGGTTTATAATGATCAGTATTACTTTTGCGAATATCAATTACAGAGCGGTGAGGTTATCTTGTTAGCCAGCCTGATCTTCGTTGTTCCTTTCGGAATTATTGCCAAACATCAGTGCCAGATATATCAAGCTCTAAAGCGTCAAAAAGCTCAAATAGCCCAACAGCAACATGCTATCAATTTCAACAGTCCAGAAGGTGAACAACAGCGAAAACTCATCAAAAATGTAAAGGAATCCAAAGATGCATTGATCATCATTGCCTCGTTCCTCCTGAGTTATTTACCTTTAGTTTTCGTTAAGAGTTTGCGTTCGAAGTTTCCGGAAAGCGATGCATTATCCCCCGCTTGGTTTTTGGCTCAGGCTCTTGTTTTAACTGGATCATTGGCTAATCCTTTTATATACTGCTTCAGAAAGAGGCAGTTGCGACAAGAATGCCTTGAGTTTTTCTGGTTTAAAAAACGCTCCAACAGAGTAATTCCAGTTCAATAAATAAATTTGTTGTAATCCAACTTGAACAAATATGAAAGAACTGATATAATCAGTTTTGAACTTGAGGTTTATGAACTGTAGGAACTTTTATGTTGAGAAGATATTCAAAAACTGTTTTTCTTTTTCTAGTTTCTTTTGTTTTTCTTTTCTAAAATAACTAAGTTGGTTTAAAATTTTCTGTCCATTTTATTTCTTTTTTCATCGTAAGGAATTAGTATCCAATCAAAAAATCGAAAACTTTTGTTTTTGTACATGATAGTTACATTAAATTGCCATGTCATTAGTGTAGCTGGAACTTTTGGTTAAATTATTTTGAGGACGACCTTTTTCTGTATCGATCTGTTTGAAAAAGGTTTGCTATATGTTTTTGGCAGTATTGTTTTTACACGTGCTGTAAAAAAAACGTTAAATTTCCTTTTTTTTAATCGTTCAGAGGTTCTTCTATAGTGTTGATAATTATTCATTTTTCATTTTCTTGGTATTATAGGAATATTGTAGCATTCATCCCAAAGTTGTTTTTAATTTTAGATACAAATAGTTGCCCTCTACAATTCTTGAAACAATGTTCAAATATTGTTGTTGTTTCCTTTTCTAGAAGCATGACTTTAGTTGTTTATTTATTCAATGAGTATGTGTTGAATGACAATAAGAAGGCTTTTAAATATGAGAAAAATACTGTAAATAAACTCTTTAAACTTTGTACAGGATGTAAAAAATTAAGGATATACACTAAAGTTGTAATATAAATGGTCACATTAGCTGCCCAGTTTCCTTTGCGAACTTCTTCATTTGGAAGACTGTAAGTTTCATATTTATCACACATCTTAACATTTAAGTTCAATCAATTTTCAGCGAGTTTGTTGGCTTTTCTGAATAAGATCCGGTTAACGTTTCCTTTCATTTCCTTTTGATTTTGAGCTGCACCGAAAACAAACTCGGAGTGCAAAGGATGCCGGACTACCGACCTGACCTTTGACACAACCATGCGTAATATAGCGATGGCGCTTGTAAGGCCGTGGTTAGTTTAAACATTATGTTAGATTTTTAGTGTCACTAATGAATGAATTAATAAATGTATGTTGTATGAAGGTAATAAAAGTTTCATTCAATAACAAATTAAATCGTTATTTATGAAGTAATCTTTAGTGAGTATGGGAGAAATACAATTGTTCTGTTTATCCTATCAGGAACATAGTTATAAAGCAGCCTTTTTCTCAAAGTTATCGGATATTGCACTTTGAACAATGATGCGTCATTTTAAGAGGAGTGGTGGGTCGGAAAAAAAGGAGGACTAGAAAGAAAACTTTGTCTTTTAGTTCATGCTATAATCGTCTATTTAAGTTTAGTTACTGGAAGAAAAGTGGTTTGTTTAGAACTATATACCGATGATCTGGCAAAAAATGGACAAGGAATCTAAATGACAGACAATGCGAAAGTCTTGCTTGAAAGGCTGCTTACTGAAAAGAGATGAATAAAGTTCCAATAAAAGTGAACCTTGGCAAAAAAAATGTGGGAAGCCGTTTCATCTAAGTTTCCAACTGTTGTTAACACTCCAATCAATTGCAATCACGTCATACTCACGTATGATAATGTTATCGATTTGCTAATTTGGCCCCTTGTTCATAAATGACAACTTGGCAGCAGATCAAACGGATCGTGCCAAACCATTTTGTCGAGCAAACAGTGGCAATAAACAGTTCTTTGAAATTGGCAAGGTTTAAGCCTTCTTAGCCATTCATGATGAGGTCAGGCACCGGTAAATAGTCAAAATTACACAAAAAAATAGTATATGTTTTGTGTTTTGACACGAAAAAACCGACCGATAGAAAATTAGTTGAAGTATGGCAAGCGCTGTTACGTAAACATTTTTCATGTGACCTCACACCCACATGCCACACCCAGACTCCCGAGTTTGATATTTGGAAAAATGATAATAATAATAATAATAATAATAATAATAATAATAATAATAATGATAATAATAATAATAATAATAATAATGCAGCATTTATATAGCGCTTATCCTTAGAGTTCTAGCACTTTACAAATGTATACAAGTTTTAACAGTTTGAGGGTCTTAGAAAGTCCGCTGAGCGGCTTACACGTACTGGTGCAAAATGGCAGCCGATAAGAAGTGCCCTCAATGGAAGAAACAGACCACAACACTGGGATCACCGCCCTGCTCTTTGCGAAAAGTGTGTGGGTTCTTTTAAGTCCCTCGACAGAGAGATCGAAAGACTGGACCTACGGTTTAACGTCCTTATCCGAGAAGACGCGAAAGTCTAACCATTTGCAGATGTTAGAGCAAAGTCAGCACTTTCCCCTCAATTATTTTACGACCCTGAGTGTTGGTCCGGCCGGGAATCGAACCCGAGACCTCCCGCACAGCAGACTGGCACCTTACCAATTACGCTAACCACGCGGCATATTAGCTCCAGGAAAACGCTGGTACTCATTTACCTACCCCAGAAGGATGGAAAGTTGAATTGGCATAGGCGGAAAAGAAGGTCACACAAATGTTAGAATCTTGGCAAAGTGCCGGGACTGCACGAGGCACCTTGTAACCGGAATGCAAAGTTCATAGTAAACTGTGACAACACGTCAGCCCAAGACTGCGCCTATTAAAACTGTTTACATAGAAAAACTTGAACAGGAGAAAGAAACTTACCCGTTCGAGGGTTGAAAGCGCAATTAGATAATTGTTCATGAAATTTGTGTAGGCTCGTAGCTGTGTTGTGAACTTGACAAATATATCCCCTAGACACTTTAAAACACGACACAAAGAAATGGTTTAAGACGTTTTAAATTTACAAAGGCAGTTTAAAACAATAGGCCACGTCTCGTCATCAGATCACTAAAATATAAACTAGAAATGAATATTTACTTACTTTTTATATCATTAGCAGTGATATTGATTTATTGTGCTAATTGTATATGTTGTGCAGGTTAACTCTTTCAGTTCCAGTTAATTTAAATTCTCCCAACTTGGGCCCGTACTTTTTATTGAACAAGTCTTAGAGAATTTATCTTTTGATCTTCAGTAATTTACTTTGTTTGATCAATTCTTATTTTCTCATTACCAAATATCCTATTTTGTATTTGTTATGTAAGAAGAAATTGAGTTTTGATAACTTATTGCGAGTGAACGGGTTACTCAAAGTGTTAGAATGGAGAAAACTAAAATAATGAAGCTGATGTCTTATAACTCGAAACTATTTACATTCTCCCAAAAAAAACCGGTCTGGGCACAAAATCGCTATTTTTTGGCTCATACCAAGTTTCAAAAGCGTCATTGGCGGCATTGTTATGGCACTGCCCGATGCATTGTGAATTACAAAACCATCCAAACATCAATAAGATATTAATCGTGAATCAATGGCGTTGTTTTATATTTAATATAAAATATCACCTTTTGAAAAAAATGCAAACTCTTTTTTGTAATTTTGGTTCTCGCTGCTCAAATTTAAAGGAAAAATGGTATTTTTTGCTTTTAGAGGCGGCTAGATAAATCGTGGAGACGGCTTGTTCAGCCGCCGGCCTGCGTACTTTGCAGCGTATTTTTAAACTTTTGTGAAAAGTACACACAGCTTTTAAACTGGTCTTGACTAAGACGTCTTTTATCGTTTTCTAGTAAAGATAGGCATTGCAAATTTTTATTTTCATTAACCCTTTGAGTCCCAGCTATTGATCAATGCCCAACTTCTTCTTACATAACTGACACAAAATGTGACATTTGATGAGAAAATGTGTATTGGTCAAACAAAGTAAACTAATGCAGATTAAAAGTAAGATTCTCTCAAATTTGTTCAATGAAACGCATGGGCTCAAGTTGGGAAAATTTAGCAATAAAATTTGGGACTGAAAGGGTTAAGCCCAACAAATTTAGATCTGTAACGACGGATATGGGATCAGGGATCAGGGATCAAAGGCCTAAAAAGGGCCGGGATCAAGGATCACAGCCTCGGTATCAGGGATCACAGCCCTAGGATCAGAGATCACAACGCGTGGGATCAGGATCAGCAGTATTTTTCATGGTATGCGGGATCAGGAATCAAAATTATCATCGTATTTGGGATCAGGGATCAACCTTTTGGAAAAAAATATGGGATCAGTCACGAAAAAATATCCCTCGTTACGACATATTGACACGGGAAGCAATGAAAGTAGTCGGCAAAACGTGGTAAAGAAGCCGGATGCAGGCTCTTAATAGTCCTAATCTCTTATTTAATCCTGCAGTGCAAAAATTTCAGTGTCATACATCAGATATGTTAATGTAAAAAGATGTATAAGGTGATCTCTAAGGAGAAATAACAGTTGATGAGATTATGATTAGAAGTCACGTGAGAGTCACTAAAGTCAATTCATGTACATTAATATAGTGGAATTAAACTCCAAAAAACTTTACAAGCCATCTCTAACGTTCTGATAATTTCTAGAAACCCCCAAACGAAAAACCATATAAAACAACCTATAGCTCCAAAATTCCAAAATTTCCCTTAGAATTATTTTTTTATTTCTTTAGCAGAATTGCGATTAAAAAACGAAACATAACCTCCGTACTTTAATTAATAACCAAACTGAAAGATAAGTTGAGAGTTGATCATTGGAAACCCAAGATGCCGCCGAAGTGATTTCATCTACTCGAGAAATCTCGCAATATTTACGTTTCTAACTTATTTTTAAGTAAAAAAACTTACTTTGTGCGTGTCCCAATTTTTCAAGCGGTTCGATAAATCGTCCACCATTAAACTAAAAAAGTAAAGCATAAAATTTAATGATTTCCATTTTCTATCGCAGCTGACTGGTTAGCCTAAATTGTATGATGCCAGATTAAATAGTCTTGGTTTCGATTTGCGGCCGGAAGAGCATTCGAGGTCTTAAAATATTCAAGGAGGTGCTACCTTTGTTTTAATATCTACAAAGAGTTATATAAAAAGAACTAAAAGAAAAATATCGAAACCCACATCTTCGGTTTACTAGTCCGACGGGTTAACCACTACACCACAAGGACCAACCACGCTGGCAACGCAGCCGGTCAATGTTATATAGATGGTAACTGTAGGGGTTCCCAGGGCGACATTTTCCTCTATTGGTAAGTTGAACACCGTAATTTTTGGTACGCATTTATTATATGTTGACAAATGTAATTGGAATGCGTTTGAATCCCGCCAAGGGCTTATATTGATATTTTTCTCTTATTCCTTTCTACATATTCATGATTTAATTTCTTTGAGTGTTTACCTTTTTCCTTTTTAGAAAGCTTTACTAACGTTGTTCAGTTACTGTGCTCACTTAGTGGGTGGCTCCACCTAATTTGCTCTTCAGTTGACACAGGATTTAATGGAGCCGAAACCAATGGTACAATTGTACACAATTTAGGCATCCTGCTGATGAACAGTAACTGTTTTGCTATTTTTTTCAGCAGCATTATAGTTATGTCTTCAAATATCCATTATGAATGAACGCATTAAATTTACTTTCTTTCATAATTTTGTTTTACTCAAATTTTCATTCACATAGTAAAACCCTTAATTATAATAATCAACTTTGTTGTTATACGCCACCTACTCTACCATTTTTTCGTCCTCGTCTATCAAAACTTTGATGTAAAGGATTTCAATAGTACGAAATCTCTTTTTGATTTATTAAGTATTACCGCCGTTATATTTATTATAGCTTAAACATGGAACGCTTATTAAAGTGCCTCCAACCAGATCTAGATCCAGATCTTGAGCCTTTAGGATTTGAATAGTACTAGATCTCTTTTGACTTATTAAATATTACCACCGTTCTTTTTGTTATAGCTTAAAAGTGGAACGCTTATTAAAGTGCCTCCAACCAGAACCAGGTCCCGATCTTGATGTAAAGCCTTTAGGGATTGAATAGTACTATATCTCTTTTTGATTTATTAAATATTACCATCGTTCTATTTGTTATAGCTTAAACAAGGAACGCTTATTAAAGTGCCTCCAACGATTATTAAACGCTGCAAAACCCATTTTCATAATCTGGCTTGTGGTGCAAGTGTAATTCTTGGTAATAATGGCTTCATATGGATCTACCCGCTGGTACAGAATGAACTTTCAATGTCAGAGACAGCTGATGACGATGTCAAAGAAGATGAACAACCAACTAAGGTAAATTAAATTTGCAATAAATTTCATTTTCTTGGAAGCATCTGTTGTTTTAGCCTGTAACAACATCTTGGCTTTCTACAAAATTTAAAATAATCAAAGGTGTTGTTGCACGCCCAGGATGGCTATCCATACTAGTTAGGGACAGTGCGTACTGGATAAAACAATTTGGTAATAAAAATGTAAATTCTACACCTTAAAAGAGAAATACTTACTGACGTTTCGGACGTTAGTCCTTTTTTACATTTTTATTACCAAATTGTTTCTTTAGAAACACCGACGCAGCACTAACTAGCTTACCGCTAGTTATTTTTCTTCTTGCTATAGCTACACTGGTGTAAAGTAAAGATCGGCCTAGTTCAGAACTTGTTTAGCAACTGACCAAAGATCGTCGAGATGATCTCGTCAGAAAAAACAATAACATTGTGTACTTCTGCTGTTCTTAGATTATCTTGGTAAACCCGAGTTCTCATCCTACCAGCGGCATGTTCAGACTTAGTTTATCAAGAGTCATTGTCAGGCAGATCGAGCCGTACAAAGTTACAATTTTCAAGTTTAACAGCCAGTCAAGCCCAAGATCAAATCCCTTGTATTTTCCAAGGGAAAACTTTCTGTCTAACTTGGGAGAGATAATTTATCAGTTATATATGATCAAATACAATTAGTAAGAATAAACTTGTTTTGTTTTTGTTGCAAGTGAGCGTCATATAGAGTGTATTTAAAATAAGCACACATATATGCTACAACATATAAAACAAGACAGAATCTTTCTAGAACGATCGCTACAATCGATGTTACTTGTGGTAAACGGCTTATAGTTTCTACTATATAACATAATAAAATTAATATACAACAGTTATTAAGTGTGACTACTTTACAATGTAATGTATTATGATATGATATAGATAAATTATAGTACTATGGTGTGCTCAGGGTGGGTGGGTGTGCTTATCCGGGCTTGAAATACTCTTTCATTTCATAATGAAAATGTGATATTATTTTATATATATAAAACTATTGTAGTAGTATTGCATATCGTCATATAGAATACAAACTGGCACATAAATTGTAATAAGCCTTTTTGAGTATCTCAGAGTCTTTCATCTTTTATAGAAAAAAAGAAACTTAGTCTTTGATGAAAAAAAAATTTAATTTTCTACATGTTAAACTAGCAAGCCTTATCTTCCTCTAATAGCAGTCTGGCCTGGACATTACATGAGAAGCCATTAATACAATTTTCACAATGCAGCCTGCCTACAGGAAATCAATCCCACAACTATTCTTGCAAAATTAAATATATCTTAACTCCAGCAGACAGTCGAATGATAAAACTTACTGAAACAAGTCAGATAGAAGCAACATGTTTTCTGGGAAATAAAAATTCGGCTGTCGTGCGTACAACGCGGCTATTTACTATTATTGAGCAAACTTCATTCTGAACGGAATTCTCTCCCCTACTTTGCAACATCGGCTTCCAACATTTTAGTCGTAAGATTTGCGCTAAAAATACGAAAATGCGTCAGGACGAAATCTATAACGCACACTCTAGAAGTTAATTCCTCTTTTGTGTTATTCAACCTGGCTCCATCAGCAGGCCGCATCGATAATTTATCTAACAGATAATCCTGATATTTTGGATTAACGATGCGTTTGCAACAGTATCAAACACAACGAGACACGCGATGTTGTAAATCTAAATTTAGAGTCGGGGGAAACGGTTTTGGTAACGACGTTTTAAGCTTGTTTAATCTGTTTCCTTCTGCATGTTAATGAAATAAAATAATGAAAAGCTAAATAATCTTTTTTAATAGTTTAAACAAATCATTTTTTATAGCTGACACAGCAGTGTCTAAAGCGATCAAACCGCTGAAAAATAAAGTAGTAACATATCCGTTTAATGCCAAAATGTTTCAACCTACAAACTTATAAAACTTTTATCACATACCGTGGTACTGTGCATGCGTGTGCCTATTGTATAGTAAAGATTTTTTATCATTGGCTGATTTTCAGTAATATCAGTATTGCAGCTGTAGCTGACGTTGTTTGGCAACAATCGAGATCTTTGAATTGATTGTTCAACCATGCAGTCTTTAAAGCAATGTTAAAACATTTAAGATATTAAAAGATTGGAAGAGCACAACAAGAACATGAAATAGTATATAGTAACACCTACTTGAGTTTTTCAACTCAACCCATCCACGGGCCGAGCAGGATAACTGCTTGTTGTTAAAAAGCTGCTGTTTTCTCTGTAGAATGTTGTCAATTGTAAAAGCGTTTGCAGGTGGCCAACGATTACACTCACTGTTGTATTGTCGTTGTTCAGGATCAGGCGTGGCTCTTCCTTGACCAGAGAAAACCGGGGGCTGCATTTTGTAAAGGCAGTCGAGTTGAGTTGTGCCGCTGTTTAGTGCTAAAGGACTCTTTTTCATACGTTGCTTAGACTGCTTTTTGCGTCTTCGCCTTCGGAATTTTCCATCGTCCCTCAGGTAATCCTTTAATGATGTCACCTCCACCCCCCAGTAATTGTTCTTTCCCCAGTTACGGCTTGGCCTGCGTAAAATTTTCACAAAGCACTTGTTAAACGAGAGATTATGGCGAACAGAGTTTTTCCAGCCTTGATATTCTCCTTGGAAGCACTCGTAGTTCTTTTTAAGATATTCGTTAATCTCGGATAATGTCATTCGTTTGTCTGGGGTACTGAGAATTGCGCTGGAGATCATAGCGATGTAGGACTCTTGAGGTTTTTTGTGACTGCTTTTCTTCCTGATCTCTTTCGCTGAACGGGAGCTCATTCTTAAAGGTATAAACGTGTTTAAAACTATTTTTTAGGACAAAATCAGTGCATTACTTTGTCCCCTTACTCTTGGCAATTTTGATTCCAATGTGATTATCAGTTTTACCGCCACGACGCCACTTTTGTATTTGAAGCTATAAAATCGGCACTAAGTAACTGAAGGAAGTGGTTAGATACCTTGACTTCGTTAATCAAATTTTTCTAGCGGTGTTTTTGTTCTTTTTTGGTTTTTCATATCAAATACTGCACTTTTTGTCACATGATACGACCGCTCCCACCTCCCGACTCTTGGTGGTCAGTTACTATGCTATTTTTAAAAAACCAACATCCATTTACACTTCAAAGAAACTATATTTTTAAAATGTTAATTGTTTGTAACCAGCTATGGAGCAAGGTCGCTGCTTTTTAAGATTTTTACACACTTTTTATATCATTAATTTAAAGAAACTATAATAGGAACCAAGACAACTGATAAAAGTCCAAAATAGAAAAATTTCAATTTAACGATGGACTTCACAAGTGTAGATTTTTAAATTATGTTTTCATTGATTAAGGTAGGTACTCTTGTGATAAGAAATTTATAACAAAGTCTTTTATTTTAGAAACCCGGATTAAAAAATATTTGTAAATCCCACCATGATTTTTATATCTAATTAACACCTAGCTCTAAAATGTATTATTCAGTTTCCGGATGATAATCAAGTTTTGAAGACTCTTTATTGTAAAAAACACTTACATATCTTTACACATTTTATCTTCCTCAGGCTTTAGAACTAAAATTAGAAAATATTGTCTTTGATATGAAGTTCCGATAATTTACAATTTTATTCCAGAAAACATCAAAAGTTTCTAACTTCATGCTTTATTTTCTTGCATGCATGACCACATTTCAGTAATGTAAAGCAGTCAAGTTTTGCATAGGTTCAATGTTCGTATTTTACCATCATTTCATATTTCAGATTGTTCATATTTTGCCGGCCATTGTCCACCAAACTACATGATTTCAATATATTTGTGATCGCGTACAAAGTTTTGGAGTTACTACAATACTTGACAATATACGTATTTTGCACTGTGCAGTACTCAGTGTTATGTAGAGTTTGAGTTTATTAAGGCCACTCTCTACCCTATGGACTATTTTTCGCTGCTTTTAGTGACATTTTTTATGATATCTCCGTCAATATTTTGAAAATCGAAAAAAACGATAATCACTTTACAGATCGCGTAAAAAGGAAGCCTCGTAAATATTTTCAGATTTTTTGGATGAGATTTGTGGGAGGAGATAGGTTTTTTAAATGTGGTTTTTTAAGAGAAATTTGAATTAGGCTGAATTTAAGTGAAGTTTAAAAATTAATTTTGGAGTTAATATTTGATAGAAATAATTCGTCAAACCGTCCTCTAACCAAAGTTGGACCTTTGCATGGCTTGGAGGGACGGATTGGCGGTCATACACCAAATTCTTCACACTCAAATACTTCTCTCAATTTACACACTCTCCACCAAAATTTAGGGTAGAGAGTGGCCTTAATTCGAATACTAGTTGCATTGTCTATATTATTGTATCGATACAATATTATGGAACGAGACACATGGCCATGGTTTCATTAACTATTTAAAACTACTTTTAATAGTTTTTGGAAACGTACTGTACATAAACTATTTCAAAGAGTAAATTTTCACCAAATACAGTTTACAAATGTTTCCCTCCAATGCCCCTGTCCTGCAGGCTGACACGGCGAATTAAATTGTCAATGACCCGGGCCCCTGTCAATATAAATACTAGTTCCAAATATCTTTTAAAAATCTTATCAACTAAAGGGGCTCAACTGAAAAAGCAGCGCACTTGTAACAAGATACAAACACAAATTTTGCAATTAATTTCAAGACAAAACTGCATCACAAAGAGTAACAAAACACCAGTTGGTCACACGTGTTCGAATTCTTCTGTGTTTGAATTTGGTAGCCAAATACGAATATTTTGCATTGAACTTGCAGTCCCTTCTTTGACTCGTATAATCAACAGAAGTTGTGAGAATATGCAAACATTGTGCTATAAATTGAATGCAAATCCTGCAAACTTACAGTTCCTATTTTTTCTCGAAAAGCTTCTCCAATTTCTTCTTCATTCCCATAGATCTGAGCACAGTCAATATGTCGGTATCCAGCATCAATACCGTAACGAACAGCATTTTTTGCATCTCCCGACCTGCTCTTCCATGTTCCCAAACCTAAGGCAGGTATAGTCCTACCATCTATGAGCTTAAAATGTGCCATTGATAAACAATACTTCTTTGTGAAGGTAGAAAGGGAAGATAGTGGGAAAGCACTAAATCAAAGGGTCAACTTCAAGTGCGCCCACAATCTCCCTAACCATTCAGCGGTTTCATAACTAAATGCTGTTCAGTGTCTGCAGACAGCCTCGTACCCAGGGTCATTTCACTATTACGTAACATAAACATAAACTAATGTGTGTTTATGAGTTTTCCTCCACGCGCGTAAACAATGAAGATGATTGTCAAGGGACAACAGAATGGGTTTATGGACCAACTTTTGTACCGCAAATCAATTAGCTGAAAAACTGGTGTGTTATGTCTTAATTGGTTACAAGTAGAAATTGTCACATGCTGCAAATATTGTCCGCCACACATATATTGATTTAACTCCATCTTGGATATCCAGCAAATATATTGCCGGGCGCATTAAGAAAACGTTGTTGCAAGGAACGTTCTTCAAACGGTCTGGAACTTTCAAGAACATTCTACAGACTTCTATCGGTTGCTTTTAGGCCTTTTAGGCCAATTAAAAGAATATTTCGGTTAAATTTATCATCAGCGCCTGCATCGATTCACTTTAGTGCCGTGTGGAAATTTTTTTTCATCATTAATAGAAAGTCACTGTTTACTTGCTAGAGGTTAAGCGTGTGTTAAAACCAAAAAGTAATTAACCACTAGAAATTGTTCTTTTGTTGATATTTCAATTATGTAATGTATCTTGCCAATAAAAATGTTGTGTTTTGATCATAAAACCTTATTATAAAATGTTGCTTGCTTTACAAACTCCTTTCCAGTACACTTTTCCGATGATCTTATAAAAACTAAAATTAACTGACCGCCCGCCCACACCGATTTTTTTTTTCCAGCCGTTAATAAACAGGGATATTTTTTAAATGGCCTTCTGTATTTTTTTTTTTTTTGAGGTTCCTTACAGTTTGGAAAATTCCATATAAATCCATTATTTTTTATCATTTCTGTATGCTTCTAGTTACTTTTAAACACAATGAATAATGAGTCATTTTATCATATAGTGGTGAACTGACAATTTTTGGTGCAGTTTTAAAATTAGCATGCCGCATATACTTCGCGTCACGCGCAAATTCTGCTGCATGATGCGTCACAGTGAGGCCGTTACGTTATTTTTTCACTGACACTCTGACGAGCAAGTTGTGAAAATTGTACTGGCTAGTTGAAAAGTTACTCTTTGTTTTATTACCGAAAATTAATCAATCATGCCAGAACTAGACTATTTAACAATTAGACCTCGAGGACGAATGGACTACGAGTAATAGTCCATGAGGCCGTAGGCCGAATGGACTAT
>JAOTRI020080952.1:0-16490 GCA_028564885.2 Zoanthus sanctaehelenae
ATCATACAAAGACTTCGCTTGTAAAATTTATGCCTTTATGGTTAAGACAAATAGCGATAATTAACCTCAACTTTTTCTGAAGCTGTGTGCATGAACAAGTAATAAATAAAGGACAAAAACATCTAATGATAAATATTTTTTGTGGAATGAAAAGAAATAGAAATATATCATTTAAACATGTACCGGTCAAATTCCTAAAACATTGTTTTATATATATTGCACACCCATGCACTTGTGTACTGCATGCTCTCAGTCTCAAGAAATAACTTTCTGAAATCGGCACGTATTCATGCAACCAGGAATATATGGTGAAACAAGTCGAAACTTCGAAGCACGCATCAAAGGACATGAAGATATTTCCAAAGTATCAGAACCAGCCCGTCTACAGTTATCTTCACACCCTCTTCATTCATCAGTTCTCCTGGAAATTGGAATAATTTTACCTGACTGCTGATGACTCAAGTGGTTGCATTGAAAACGTTTGTTTTTTTAAATTATATTTTTTACCATTTCTTTATGTTTATCATTTATCATATGTATTTTAGAATTTCACAAAATAAAGCAGTGTGTCAGCAAATAAAAATGTAAATTCTACACCGTAAAAAAGAAATATACTGACGTTTCGGACGTTAGTCCTTCGTCGGAGTAAACTGTAAAGGGAAGAAAGAGAGAAAATGTAGAGTTTATATAGGCAGAGAGATGAATCAAACTGCTCTAAGAGCTATGTCATCCGGTTGGACCTATAACTAGTATAAGGTCATACAATTTGTTTTCATAGATCTGAGCGAATCGTTTTTCTGAAGATACAAATGACATCAGAATTTATAATCAGCATGACGTCAGGATACAACGGAGTGACCGAGTGACAAATAGCCACCACGATAAAAAGTCAACTTGCGACGAGAATCTAACAAACAAATAATACAACATGCTAGACACTCAGTTACAAAACAATGTATTTTTATAAAAAAAATTCGGTATTAGAGTGTGACTGTAACAAACAGTCAATAAATAAAAGCAATTTTTGTTATATATATATAGATATTTTAAAAACTTAAAGAAACTCAACAACTATAAAACAATACTTCCATTTTTCTTATTTATTCCTTGAAATCAAGGGTTCATTTAAGTCTTTTACTTCTTTTTAAGTAAAAAACGTTTATGAACCCTTAATGAAGCATAATGCTTCATAATATTTGAAAATGATAATGTTAAACAGTTTGATGCTATAAACGGTTACTAAAGAAAACATATTCTCAAACTAACGCCATTTGACATATAGTATACTTCGTTCTTTTGTGATCACAACAAAATATGTCACAAAATTAAACGCAATATAGTTATGTTTATAACATTTCAATCTGATGGTGTATATTGGAAATTTCACCAATTGATAGTACTTTAAAAGAGCTAATTTTTGCCTATGAATAAATAAGTGTGAGCATTATTCAGAAACAAAAATATTTTGAAATAAAACAATAAACATACAGCCGAATGGAAACTGATATCGAAATTTCCGGTTTCACAGTTGAAAACAGTAACTAAGGAATACCCAAGCTTAAAGAGAGTAAATAGAGAAAATAGCTAAGTTTCAACCTTTATTAAACTAATAGATCTGTTCTTTAGCGTCGCTTAAAGAACGCTGAAGTTTGATTGACTGCAAATTGTATAAATTTAAAAACATACACTTACCTTTGGAGGTCGCGGATGATGCTCTAAGCCCGCTCCGGAATGTTTAGCTTTTTGTAATGCAATTTGAAACATGGGTCGTTTTGAGTTGTAGTCCGTTTGGTACATAGACTTTCCCATCGTAGATTTATCATGAATTAGATTTGGTGGTAGTTTGACCCACTGTGATGGCGGTGCAGGCATTCTTTCAAATATCTTGATGGTCCCGTCCAAATTGTGAAGGCTTACGAGGTAGAATGCTTCGATCTATCGTAAACTTGTCTATTTAAATGAAGCGCTTGTATTTATTTTTAATCGAACAAATTGTTATCAGTTCAACTAAAGTTATTACTTTAAAAAATTTCCACGCTGCCGGTCAAAAATGGCTGTAAACGAAACTCGTAACCATGGGCAATTTATGACTCTTCAAATTGAAGCACTGTGATTGGCTTAAGTTGACACGACTTTTTAATAATTGGATAGCCATGCATAAAAACAAAAAAAAATAACTTTATTTCAAACCATAACTCATTAGTTTTTACAATCAAACAATAAAAGGTCACTTTGAAATATAAAAGGAAGTGAAGTAATAACGTGGGCCAAAGGTTTTAAAACAATAAACAACGGAAATTTATCTAAATTACCGTAGCATGTCAGGCCTCGCTCGACAGTACTCGAATAAATATATTTAGTAAAACATAGAAAGAATTAAGAGAAAATATCATATATAAGCCCTTGGTGGGATTCGAACCCCACATCTTCGGTTTACTAGTCCGACGTGTTCGAATCCCGCCAAGGGCTTATATATGATATTTTCTCTTAATTCTTTCTATGTTTATCTACACACCGAACGCATTCCAATTACATATATTTAGTAAAATCCAACTAGTGCCGTAGTGGTCTATGTATAACAATGCTGAGTGCGTTCTGATTGGTTGAGCTACTACTAAGCTATTTGTTATAGCCCACTAGTAGCGAAAAGCGCCGGCTTTGAAAACCAAAACAATAGCTTTAAGTAGCGAAAGATGTTTTGTCTCGATATTTTTTTAACCAACTAGTCAGATTTTACTAAAACAATTATTCCTCTCGTCCTTATAGTCTCATGAGCTATAGTCAATAGCTCATGAGGCCGAAGGCCCATTCAGGATCGAGGATAAATTGTTAAATAGATATTATTTGGTGCATAGCTTCAAATCAGTTAACTATCTTTGAGAATATTTACTTGGACGTACCATTTGATTAAAAGATACATACTTTGCATTTTTAATTTTTCGCGGCTTAAATATTTTGAAGGATCTTCAATAATTAAATAGATGAAACCGATCGCCGATTCGTGTCATTAACGGAAAAACAGTCGTAGAGCGCGATCGATCGAAGTCTTCTCGTACGTATAGGTACCTTATTTTTTTTATTATCTATAAAAACATTTTTGTTAAGTAGTAAAAATAAAAAAAATAGAAACCCAACAATTACAACCTTTTTAGAATAATCTTTTGTTTCAGACTTTTTGGCGTGTCTAATCCTAAAATACTATTAGATTACCGGTTTATATAGAATATGTTTGTCAGCCCGAAAGACAGACTTACGAATCTCCAGCTGTAGAAACGAAACATTGTGCATATCCCTTGTAAAAACCGCGAATTTGTTTACCACGGTCAAACGAAAAGATCTTTTAAAAAAAGAAACGGGAGATCATACTGAGATGCGGCAACTATAACAAGAACTTGACAAAAAACAAATTTTTACGAACGATTATTTTTAGAAGCCTGGCACTTTATAAAGACAAGAACTCTGAAAATAATTTTATTTAAATTCCGGACATTTATAAACCACTCATAGAACAATATCTAGACATTATTTTCATAGTCCGTAGTTTTTAAAATATATCTTATTCATATTTGTAACTCAAGGAGAGGAAAGCTTTTACCCCCGAAACGTCTTTAATTTATATTTTAAATCAGCGTCAAACAAATATTTAACCCATTTTTTTGTTGTTTGTCAACTTTCCTTATACTTTTTTTACTCAATAGAGCCTACGATTTAAAAAGGGCGACGGCAACGCCTTCAGGAAATAACAAAAGTAAAGTAAAAACAGTTTCAAATATACAAAAATAAGTTTTAATCTCGACATGTTTCGGCATATCTTATGCTAAGAGTATAACAATAGCAATAACAACTCAGTATTTACCACTTTTTTAAATATTGACAATATATTATTACAAAAAAATCTAAAAATAACATTAGGGGTTTTAGCACCCTGAAATAACTAAAAACTAAAAACACCAGGGTGCTAAACTTAGAACTATAAATTGAATTACTAGGCCGGGATGGGCTAAGTATATGACAACACATACACACACAAAAACACACAAAAAGACGGGATATATACTACCTAATATTATCAGTTTTAGAGTGGTATTTGTCCACACATTTATGAAATAAAACATTTTTTCTGTGCCTTCATAGCGCTATGAAAACCGAGGCGCACGTTTGGGGAATTCTCGAGCAGATCAGTGAAGCACGAGACGCAGTTGCAGGACTTGAAGTTATCATTAAAAACTCATTATTCTAACAATGTTATTGTATAGTACAATAGCTGCAACTGGTTATGCATCGACCTGAGCGGCTACTCAGAGTTGCCGCTAAAACTAGAACGTGAAAAGACTGTTCAGGGATCTTGGGACAACGAGAACGTAATAATCTCGTTATAATAGATTCATAAAGAAACATTTCATTGTTTTCTCTTACAGAGAATAAGGGAGAAAATTTTCTGAGATTTTACTCGCGGCAACCTTGTACACTGAATGACCTGGGAACGAGGAACACAACACAGCTGGAGATCGGTTTCTAAGAAGCAAAGTCTAGTCATGACTTTCTGGGAAAATCTATTTTAACAGAAGTGTGGCATGTGGAGAAATAAAACTTTTACAAAATGACTGGCCAGGAAGACTTAAAAAGTATACAAACGAATTATCAAAAACTGGTTCGAGAATTAGAGGTGGACAAAGTTGTGAATGCGCTGTTCGAACGCGAAGTTTTAGATATCGACGACAAAGATGAAATTGAATGTGAAGCAAATCGCGCCAAAAAGGCCGAGAGGTTACTGCAAAAGATAATGCGAAGAGGAAATAAAACTTTTAGCAAGTTTTGTGATGTTCTGGGAGAGTTTCCGTCTCAGAAGCACTTGGAAGGGCTCCTTCGCAACGAAACAGGATCAGGAAATCGTGGTAAGAATCTAATTGATGAATGAAATTCTGTTTTGAGTTCATTTACTGTGTAGTGTATTGACATTTGATCTGATTTTAATTGCATACATAAATAGTCCTTGATTTTATTTAAGGTCAAATGACATTGTACTGTTAGCTTGCAAATAATCCTTCAAAAATCCTTCAAATAGGGTCCGTATATACGCCACCTGAAAACCCTCGAAATGCTTGAAGTTCATGATTTTAAAATTCGTTCCAGCCTGGCCTGGAAGTCCTTGAAAATGCTTTTTTTTAAAGTTTACATGAAAACTCCTTGAATTTTAAATTTCCTGTCCACTTCGATCGCATTTAATCGCATTCTAATTTGCCGTTGTCTCGACTTGAAAATATTGAAAAAGGACGCAATTATCATATATTTTGTGCTGCGTGCATTTGGATGCCTAGATTGCTTTCTAAGTCATTACATGGTTTGGCGTCGTGCGTTCAAATATTGTATTTTTCGTTCTGTTATTGTTCCATACATTGTAACAAATTATTGAGAGTTGACATTAAGCTGTTTAGCATAACAAGTTCAATAGAAATGCATGTTTTCTGCAGATTTTCTGTCGCTTTAGGAAATATCAGGGGATATTTTCCGGTTGGGGCGTACAGCTTGTTTAAATGCATGCAGTTCATCGCGTATATGATTTCGAGTAAGGTTTAGTTTGTATGATTAATCAACAGTACGTCCCAATAATGAAATTTTACCTTGAGTAAAGTGGAAGAACCCTGAATGTAGTTAAATTATGCTAACTAATCCGGTCATCAATCATGGCTGCACGCGGATTAGCTTTGGGTATTTCGGTGTGAATTTTCGTTTTATATCTTCCACCTAGACTTAGAATACAGTAAATACCTTCAAATGGAGGAAACATAAGCAAATACATTATAAGAGCATATAAAGAGCTATGAGGAAAACAGCCTTACTTAAAAGAAAGTAAAATAGACCTTATTTTTACAAACAAAGCTAACACATGTTTCATTCATCACGTAGTCACGTGACTCAGGAACACTTCAAATATTCAAGATTTTCATACTTCGTAATGTTATTAACTGAATATATAATTGTATTAGAAGATAATATTGGTGCTTATTTCTGGTTTCTTAAATGTTAAATGGATGAGAATATGTGACTTCTTCTGGATGGGACATGTAAATTGACATTGCAGGTTGACTTCTAGCAAATACTGGTACTCATTTACCTACCCTGAAAGAATGAAGAACTGAGTTGGCTTAGGAAGAAAAGAAGGTTACACAAATATTTGAATCACAGCAAACTGTCTGGATTGAAGTGGTGACCTTGTGGTCAGAAAGCAGAGATCTTACCAATGTAACTGTGCCAACTTTGCTGACTTAAAAATATAGATTGGCACTTTGATGATTCAGCATAAATAACCTTGAAAAAAATTGTCTTGTAGAAAGTATAAATTAAGAAAAACAATGGAAATATTCATGTTAAGATACATGTAAATGTGAAAAGTGTAAGACAATAATTTTATTAATAATTATAAACAGGATAATAACCTTGGTTAATAAAAAGAAATATCATATAGTAACTTGGCTAAAATAGAGTTGTTTGAGTGTCTAAACTTGCTGTTTTGATTAGGATCTACAATCTTTATCTTAGCTAATATTTTAGTTGATTATTTATTTTACAGAGAGTGTCAATATTGGTGTTGGTATTCAAGAACAGCAGTGCAGGGAGAATTGTCATCAACAGAAGTCAAACAGTTTCATATCTGACCTGCCAAGCAATCCTCCTAGGTTTATTGGCCGAGAAGAAATCTGTAACAATATTCTCAAGTTTATTGATGAAGGTTTGATATGGCTTGTTGTGTTAATTGCTCCTCCAGGCTTTGGAAAATCATCTGTAGCAACTGCACTTGGCAATATGTTGCTTGCAAAGGGATACCAAGTCCTTTATTTTAGCTTAAGGAATGTTAAATCTGTTTCCAACCTTGCTACCAATATACTGGAAAGTCTTAACTTGTCGCAAAGCCTTTGTGATGATCCATTGAAAAGGTTAAGGAGATGTCTTCAAAATGTGATACATTCAAAAACTGTGTTTGTTCTGGACAATGCAGAGGATCTACAGGAAGGAGAATCAGAAAAGGAGTTAACAGGTCTTCTGAAAGCAATTCTTGGAAATGCTGCAAAAACAAAAGTTTTGGTAACAACAAGGAAGAAACTCAGAGGACTTAATAATTGTAACTTCCAACATAAGTCCCTCACCTTAGAACCATTAAGTTGGGAAGAATCTGCAAACCTTCTCAAAGTCCTTGCACCTGATGCCATATCAATGGAACAAGCTCATACTCTGGGGAAATGTTGTGGTGGTGTACCACTTGTCTTAAACATTGCAGGCTCATTTTTAGAAGAAAACACAACCCCTGAGGTCCTAATAGAGGAGCTTCAAATGATGCCAGAAAATTTGTTGAGTGATTCAAATCCTGATACTGAAGATTACTTTGATTGCCTTAGAATATTTATGAAGAGGCTGTTAAGTGAGTTTAGAAGTGTACTAACAAGGGTGGCTGTCTTTCCCGTGTCGTTTACCGAGGATGAGGCTGATATTTTGTTTCCTGATAAAGATCCAAAATCTTATAAATTTGAGCTCCATAGACGGTTGAAAGGATTGGTTTGTCATGCCTTGCTTCAGTTTAATTGTGAAACTAACAAGTACAATCTTCATCCCTTAATTCAAGTGTTTTGCAGACTAACCAGAGATGATTGTGAACTCGATACCAGGTTTGATAAACTAATAATAGCAATATTTTTAATTATTATTATACACAGTAATGATAACAACTCAGTCTAGTAGGTTTAAACTAAATTGAATTTAATTTGCTGAACTAAGTCTGAAATGCTGTTTTTTATTAATTTTACCATTGAAATATTTTTTTAAAAGTTGTCAATTGAAAGTGACTTCTACACTGAAATCTATCCTAAATCCACACAATAAGAATTAGTGAGTGAACCAGAAGTTGTGATTAGTGTCCTTCCAGTCAAAGAGTTATAGCTGCTGTTAAGTAGCTTCATACATCAGTAGGGTTTTGTTAAAGGGTTTTGCTCCCAATAGTTAAAAATTAGGTTTTCTTTTCATATTGAATGATTTGATTTATTAGGTTTTTTGGTTTGTATAATTTTATATAATTATATTAAGTGCATCATCATCATTCTCACTTATATCATGGTCATTATCATCGTCATAACCATCATAATCATCATTGCCATCTTCATCATCATCTTCATCATCATCATCACAATCAATCATCACTATTATTGTTATCTTCATCCTTATTCCCATTACCACCATTATTATCACCATTGATCACCTTTCAGGGTGAGACGATTTTCGTTTTTTGCGAAACGAAAATTGGGTAATTGCGAATCGAAGTTTATTTTAATCTCTTTTTGTTGTTTTTATTGCATGATTTTGTTCCTTTTTTCCAGAAAAATCTTCCATGAAATTGATAATTTTGACTTCTTTCCCGCCCGGGATGTTTGTACGTATGCTGACCGCCACTCAATGTTTGTGCTCCAGGCCCCACGAGGTCTGTTTACGCCACGGTGCAGTATCAAACGGGAACGGCTTGCAAAATTCGACTTTTTTCCGATAATTCGAACCCTGGAAACCATAGTCCGAAACATGTCTGTTAAGAAACTAAAAGTTGTAGTTTCTGTGTTAAAAATATTGTCTAGTCTGCTAAACAGTCGCCCATTTGCGATCCGAGTAGCCAGATGTAAGTTACCTTTACGAGTGAGATTTACAATTATTTCTGAAGATCAATCTTAAATAAAGTTTCCATTTTATTACAGGTGGGACGGTGTCACTCCAGGCTTTGGTAAAGAACTTTTTGAAAGCGATTTGGATCGTATTTCCGACAATGTTGCCAAGGTAATGGAGCGTGTTCCGTTGATTGAAACCGCTGACATTGCCAGCGTAGTCGCTGGTCCAATCACATACTCTCCAGACGTACTAGCAATGCTCGGCCCAGCCCCTGAGGTTCATAACATGTGGTTAGCAGTTGGAAGTGGCTACGGGATCATTCATGCAGGTAAATTGAATTGAGATATTTTGGTTTTAATATCAATGACGATTGTTGTAAATAAGTAAAATAAATAATAAATTATAGTTTATTTACTTCATTTGCAAAGGAAGTGGTTGCCCATTCTTCCGAGCCAGATGTTAATGTTTAATAGCTCGATGGCTCAGATCTTGGCGTGAAAATCAAATTTGCTAAGGAAGGAAAACCGGAGTGCACGGAGTAAAACCCTCGGGCGGACTCACATTCAGATCGACAAATCTCAGCCCACGTTTTATAAGAACCAAAAGAGTTTGCAGGCAGATTTAAATTCTGGTATCACAGAATCATATTACCGTTTAATTTTTTGTTTTTCTCAGTTTAATAATTGAACTTTAAATTGGATGCCAAACAGCTTTTATCAAATAGGTTTTGACGACAACATCAGGAAAAAAGTTTGTAGTCCAAACCACCTCACTCAAGTGGGGTTCATACATAAATCTGTCTCATGGCAGTAAGGCAACCAGAGACAATGATTGTGGTACGGCCCTGCTGTAATAAAAATACTTTAAAAATTCATTAATTGATTCGTTGTTGTGAATAAATTGTGTACATATTCGTTCTGATGCTGATTTCATGATTTGTGTGTGTCTGTTTTGGATTTATTTTTGTTTATTTAGAATTTTAAACTCGGCTTTTACTTAAAATAATTAAATATGTGCTCCATGCCGTATAGGCCTCGGCTATGAACAACGACTCTTTGATACTTTTTATCCATACAAACGATAGTTTCTTTTATTGCAATTGCACGTTGAGTTCATGTTTATAAACATTTTAATTGTTCTTGTAGTGAAATATATACTTTTGATAATGTTGATTTTATGTATTGTGTGTGTCCGTTTTTTTTGTTTATTGCCTAGTAATTTTGAACGCATCTTTTACTTGAAATAGACAAATAAATGATCTATGCGGTAGGATTGGCTATGAACAACGACATTGTGGATAGTTTTATCCATACAAAAACAGTTTGCATTTCGGATATCGCAGCACTTCAGTTTCGTTAAAAACCGCTTGTTATTACTTATATTACCATATTCACTTTTTTTTCTAGAACTTACTTACAAAGTTTCGAACAGATTTAAGTTGATTAAAAATCATACTTATTATCTCCTTCCTAAAGAAGTGCACAAGGAAAACCAGCCTGTTAACGCAATGTTAAAGATGACCTCTAGCCTTATAAGTTGATTTCAAAATGAATTATGATTATCTTTCATATATATGTACACGTATTTATGATGCTTTTGTGTCCATTTATCTCCAGGCGGCTATGGGAAATACCTTGCGGATTGGATTATAAATGGCGAACCTCCCTATGACCTCATAGAGTTGGACCCAGGTCGCTACGGAAACTGGGCGAGCAGAGATTATGTTATGGCCAAATGCAGAGAGTCTTATGGAATGAATAACTCACCGACGTTTCCAAAAGAGGAACGATTTGCTGGTCGTCCAGTGAAGACTAGTGGTATATACGAGGTATATATTTGAGGTTGAATGCATTCGACTCTATGACTTCGCTCGGTTGCTTTCATAGTTTCACTGCTTCAATTAGTATATCACCAAATGAGATTGTTAGATCAGCCAATCACTATTTAGTAAAATCACTATTTAGTGACTGTGATGGCCTGGTGTTCTATCCAAGGCGAGAATGGCGTTTCATTACTATAAATCACATCCGTTTCGTAATCTTAAGTAGTTCTGGATGTTTGATTGGTTACAAACAGCATAATATCAACACCATTTCAATGTGTAATTAATATAATCACTATGTTGTGATCAGCTAATCACAAAAAAATGTTGCATTAACCTGTCCTAACATAGAAAATAGTCATTGTTCCGCATGTGATATTTGAGTGGGTATCGTAGTTATAAGACAATAACCAGTGTATCGCTTGTGGTATCTGAGTGGGTATCACAATTATAAAAAAATAATCAATGTATTGCATGTGATATTTGAGTGGGTATCACAGTTAGAAGAAAATAATCAGTGTATCGCATGTGGCATTTGAGTGTGTGTCGCATTAACAAGAAAATAATCAGTGTATCGCATGTAATATATATGTTGTGGTTTGAATTTGCACTTTAGATTGAAATTTTCAAACCAGTTTTAATTTTTTTAAAACTAGTTTAAAAGTTTTAATTTTTGTGTAACGGATTTGTTCACGAGCAGTCTTAAAAAAGGCTTTTATTTTAATTTGAGAGTGTCGAAGAACTGATTGGAACATTCCTCCCTCATATTCCTCCTACTACCCCTCTCACTCCCTACCTACCCACCTGCTTTATCCCTACTTGACCAAGCAAGCAACCGTTGCTAGCATACCAATTTTTCAAGACATCATTAGTTACTGGTCTGAGAATGATATGAGAAGAATAAACTGGTTTGAAAAAAATAAACTGGTTTAAAAAAAAATTTGAACCAAAAAAAATTTTAAACCACAACATATATATAATATTTGAGTGGGTATCGCAGTAATAAGAAAATCAGTGTATCGCATGTGCTATAACAACAACAACAAGTTTATTTCTGCCCTCCAAATGTACAAGATTGATTTTCACAATATGTTTTATAGTTATAAATGTAATAACGAGATTGCACTGGCTCCCTAAAATAACTACAAAGCTAAACGCGTCAGGGAACTTGGCCAAGTTTTTTAGCTTTTTTTTACACATGCAAATATTTAGGTAAAAGAAGGAAAGAAAGAAGTACAAAACAACAAAAAATAATTTTTATGATTCTAAATTCACGACTCAGGAAAAGAATAAAATTATCAATATACATTTACGTAATTTTTGAGTGGTATATTTGAGTGGGTATCGCAGTTATCAGAAAATAATCAGTGTATCGCATGTGATATTTGAGTGGGTATCGTAGTTATAAGAAAATAATCAGTGTATGGCCTGCAATTTTTGATTAGTTATCACATTTAAAAGAATATAAATAATTGTATTGCATGTAATATTTGAGCGGGCATTTTTACCAAGATTGGAATATTTGGAATATATGCATTCGATTTTCCGTCTAATCTAATTTAGCTTTCCATCCTTCCGGGGTTGTTAAATAATTGCCAGCGTCTGCTGGAAGCTATCCTTCAATATCCAAGGGGAAACAGACACTTTCATTTCCTTAACACTACAGAAACTAGAGATAATAGTCTGATCCTTCTTCGTCCACTTGGATCGTTAAAGGTAATCATATTTTAAACATTGGTAAAGATAAGTGTGTCGTGTTAGTTAATCTGATTAGTTGGATATGTTAACTTCTGTTTTGATGTTACATGTATTAGGAGTTGTCTATATTTGGATGTCATGCTATCACGTGATTCCATGCTATGTGTAATCTGTGTCTTAGATATAGAAGAGAAGTAGTTGAAGTTGTTTTAGAAAAGATCTATAGCCATTCTAGATCGTTTTTAAAACAAGCGAATTTATTTTTGTTAAAATTAGTGGCATTACTTTACATTACATGGATACTTCTTGAGTCTGAATAAAGCGAAACATACGTGATACAGATGCTTTTTTTTGTATTTCCCGAGCAACAGCGGTTAAAGGAGCGTGGAGCAGAGTACGGTTTTCATGGAGGCTGGGAGCAACCCCATTGGTTTGCCCATCCAGGAGACGAGGCTGGATACAAGCCAAGCTTCCGGCGGACAAACTGGTTTGAGCCTGTTGCGCGAGAATGCGACATGGTTCTCAATAGAGTCGGTATTATAGACCTTACCCCGTTTGGAAAGATTGAAGTGTCCGGGAAAGATGCCGCTGCCTTTTTAGATATTATGGTCGCAAATAAACTTCCCAAGGTAAGAAAAATCAGACCTTGCCGTTTGAGGCGAGCGATCGTCTCCTTTCTAGTTATATAATTTATTATATCTATTATAGTTTTTAAAATGATAAACCAAACATTGGCGTCCCTGTAGAAGGATACAAAAAGAATTCTGTTGCCTCCTGGCTGCTGGGCGGCGCAACTCCGCACTTTGCTGCCTTATGGGCTCAATAAAAGAAACGTTACTAATTTTTGCTCAGAATCATGTTTACGATTTAAAATGAAACTAAAGAATGTTTTTTATAGAAGTTACATTTACTCTACTCTTCTGTTAAACCGCCTAAATAAAAACATTTGGTTTATCAAATATCACGGGTGTAATTGCCCGTTCTTCCGAGCTGGAAGATCGTGTTAAAAGTGCTTACAACGTAAATGAATATGAGTAAATTATTGTTATCTAAGCAAACATTTTCTATTAGACTACTGTTTATAGTTTCCACGCTGTAAGGTTTAAAATTTGTTAAATAAAAAGATAAATACTTCATTTAACCTCAATTCCGAAAGCTGAAGTGGTTGCCCATTCTTCCTATAGCCAGAGGCTATTGTTTTGTCGCTAGACGGTTCAGATCTTGATCATGATGAAAGTTGAATTTTCAAAGTGAGGAAAACCGGAGTACCCGGAGAAAAACCGTTAGAGTCGCATCGAGTTCGACAAATCTCAACCTACTGAGCCCAGGAATCGATCCCGGGTCGAAGAGGTGGGAGGCACGATCGATCTTCACTATGCTAACGTGATCGGGTATATATAAATTTTTAAAGAGACTTAAAACCTTGCCATCATGTTGCTTTGATTGGAATTCTTGTTGGCTTTCTCTGTAGGTTGGAAATACAAATATTAGTCACATGTTAACACCTCGTGGTCGCGTGATGGCCGAGTTTACCGTATCCACCCTGGCTCCAGATCGCTACCTTCTTTTGACTGGCAGTGGCTCGGAATTCCACGATCTAAGGTAATTATTCCATTTCTTGCTTTTTCTTTAGGTAAGACGAATTCAGATATTGAGTATACAAACAAATTACGAGCCACAAAAAAGTGCTGTAATTTTAAAATGTATCTATTAATTCCTGTTTCAATTAAACAAAACAAACAGCCTTGCTAGACGCCCTCCTTGCTGTTAGAACTGAATTACGAGGACGCGGCTCAACGAGGTCGAACTGAAAGCATTTTAAAGGTGCAATCATTACACACAAACACAGGTTACAAACACATACACAGGTTACAAACACATACACAGGTTACAAACACATACACAGGTTACAAACACAAACACAGGTTACAAACACATACACAGGTTACAAACACATACACAGGTTACAAACACATACACAAATGCTAGCCGTTTTACGGCCCATTTACGATCTCGGACCACAGCACCACAGCCAGATGCAATTAGCTGGGAGTCGATTTTTTTTGACAAATCTTACCCCGCATCTGGAGCCCAGGATTTGAACCCAGGTCGTAGAGGTGGGAGGCATGACTAATGACCATTATGCCAACCTAAACCCCCAAGCTTTTACACTCGGTGTGAACGTTACGAAAAGTTTACGTGTACAGGAAGAGATTATATTTGTATGAATAAAACCATTCAGTGTTTTTATACCCGCAGGTGGCTGCTCCAACATGCTCGCTCAGGCGAATATAAAGATCTGAATATCAACAATGTAACGGATTCTGTTGCATGCCTTGGTGTGGCTGGCCCATATTCACGTGATGTGATGTCGAACCTTACATCGTCAGACATGAGTCACGAAGCATTCAAATTTTTGAATATCAAAGACATTGAAGTTGGAGGAGTGAAAGTGCAGGCAATTAGGATTTCATATACAGGTATGTTGGGAAAATGCTGCATTTTTTCGCTTGATATGAACATTAAGTTTAAAAATAATTTTGTTCTAACTTCTTGTGAAGCTGTAATTTTTGGGCTATGTGTTGAAAGTAGCAGATTTATCGATATCTTTACTCACCCTGACCTACCTAGGAATGTCTGTCTATGTCTGGCTCTATAATAGAGCCTGAGGGCTAAGTTAACTGTGAAATTTTCTAGTTAGCCCCCAGTCCCCAGTTAGGACTGTTTCGGTATATATCTTCTACTATTCACTTCTCCCTTAAGGAATAATTGTTAGAAAAGTTTTGGTATATTTCCACTATTATTCATCTCCCCCTTGGGAGATAATTGTTAGAATTGCCTTGGTATGTATCCACTATTATTCACCTCCCCATGGGGTATAATTATTACTTGCCATACCAAATTGAACTCTGATCGATTCTTTGTTTAATTTCCAGGTGAACTTGGCTGGGAGTTATTCCACAAGCGCGAGGATACTTTGAAGTTATACGAAGCTTTGCTTCAAGCTGGGGAAGAATTTGGAATTGGGGACTTTGGGACTTACGCTATGTCTTCTCTCAGGCTAGAGAAAGGATTCAGAGCTTGGGGACTTGAGGTTTGTGCATACATGCAGTGTTTGAACTAGTGCTGAATGACAGGGCGCTCTACCTTGTCATTTTCCCATCATCCTGCTGTTCTCAATTTCTTATCGAATTGGGCCTTTGCCCTTTTGAGTGATTAAGATAATATTTTTAAAATCCATGAGATTAGAACTTTGAATAAAACGTCGAAAATCAAAAATTCGTTCCAACTTTTCGCTCACCCTTTGGAACTTTTTTGAAGAACAAAATACAATCAGCGATTGTTTCTTTTGTTGCTGTATTTGCACCAACGTGTCTCTCTTTCGTATTTTATGCTTTTGCATACCCTTCCTTTATTATCCAATTTCACGAATAATTGTACCTGTAGATAATACCATGACTGAGATATTCTGGGGTCGTATTGTACATTTTAAGCGATATTCTCCAAAATATTTATTTTAACATGCGTATTTTATGTTTAAATTGGGGCTCATGCAGAAGGTGAGGATTACCTTTTTACGAATCCGTTAAGGCAGCATTAGCTTATCAAGAAAATTATTATGAATTTAGATTGATTGCAAACATATGTCATCAATTATGCTTTTCAGATGAACGTAGATTGCACTCCTCTTGAAGCTGGACTTGAGAGTTTTGTCAAGTTTGACAAAGTTAGTATTGAGCAGGAAGTTTTGATATTTTGTTGGTCTATTATTCTTAATCTTTATGTTTTTTTCTTGGTATTTTCACTCACGTGTATTTACTGTTGTAGAAGTAGTTTGAATATTATTGTTTATATTGCCAGATTTTTAATTTGGACAATTATGTATTTTTCCGATTGAAAACTTCAGTTCGTTCTTTAACATGTCAGAATTTGGTTTATTTTTGTTTTTTTACATGCATTTTTACATTGAAAACTTTATTCGGCATAACTATAGAAAACTCCGCAACTTTTTTTACTTCGAAGGACTAACGTCCGAAACGTCAGTAAGTATTCTGTCTTTTATACGGTGTATAATTTGCATATTTATTACTAAATTGTTTCTTAAGAAACACCAATGCAGCTAAAACAAACTTACCGCTAGTTAGTTTTCTCTGTCAGTAATGAAATTTTTATTATGCGCATTCGTGGGTTTCTATAAACAAATGTGTTAAATTATATTTACGAAAGTGGCAGGCTATTCTTTAGTTATTCCTGGTTAGCCTAGTTGGTAAGGTGCCAGTCTATCGTGCGGGAGGCTCGGGTTCGATTCCCGGCCGGACCAACACTC
>JAOTRI020081034.1:0-16489 GCA_028564885.2 Zoanthus sanctaehelenae
GTGTGTCACTGATGTTCTTACCACATTTTGACGTCTTCTGTGATCTATTACTGAACAGACGCACGGCAACATGGAATAAGACCCAGTTATTAGCGAGTGAACCAAGGTCATACAAATAGGAAAAAACCTCTCTGTTTTGCTTTTCTGAAGGAAATTGTGGTAAATATGTGTTCTTTTCTTGGTTAGGTACTTACAATTTTGTTGGCGGTGGCGGTAAATCACAAAAGCGGTCATACAACTTCAGAGATATCAAGGACATTGTTGATTCCGTATGTATCGTATTTTGCTTATTTTCTCCAGTAAGACATCGTTTCATGTCTTAATTAGAGTCGCTGCAAGTTGTTCTACACCTTCAAAAATTAGAACTCGCTACTTTCTAAGAATGTTTTAAAACTTTATCCTTGAGTGCACAGTTGCTGCTCTCAATGCTAGAAATTCAAAGTAAGTCCTCTTCCATTTTTTTGGTCTTAAAACGTTTTCAAAACTATTGCCGATTGTCCGGTGTAGCAGCAACTTTCCAGCCATTATAAAAACATTTTCACACAAGTTAAAAGGGGTCTAAACGATTCACGTGTTTGTATCAAATTGAACAGTTTGATTAAGTGATTGAAAACGAAATCCTTACATCTTTTAAGGTGTAAAACAGGAGAACTAAACTCTAAAAAGGAGAACTGAATGGTAATTTAACTAACCTATAGTATTTTTGTTTGAATCTGTTTAATAGTACATAAATTTTTCAAGACTATAATTGAATTAAATCCCAAATTTAAATATAAAGACGAAGAAAACTGTCTTCAAAGGTTTGTTACCATGGCCGCTAACTCATGAGTTTGTCAGCGGTATGGTATGAAGTCGTTAATTTGGAGCTGCCAGTCAAATCTAGTCGATTCGTTACAAAACTACAAGTTTTTCTAAATTGCTAGGCTAACAGCTTAAGAAAAACTTTGTATAGTTGTTCACAACGCGTAAATGCTCAAACAATAAAAACTCAGTGTTAATGTTTAGTTCTCCTTCAAGTTACTGCATCAGCAAATAAACGTTTGAACCATTGAGTTAAAAAGTTACTTTAACCCATTAACCATTTCAGGGTTTCCTCTAGATTAGTTTTGACTATTAGGATATCCTGTACTCGTCTGCCTGATTTATTTGAAATTTGAATAATTAATTTTCTATATTTCTATATTATGTTTACGGTATATATATTACTTGTTCTTAGCTGTAAGTAAATTTGTTTTCTTTGTTTGCTGTATTTAGTTTATTTTACTTTATATGTTACATTTATTTAGGAGTAGTAAAAAATAAAAACTTGAAAAACTTGAAAACATTACAAGTAAACTAAGTTTGTTGTCCCTTCTTCAAGGGAGACGTTTACAGGGTTTTTAAAAAGATTTAATTTAAGTAGTTGGAGTTGCTTAAAAGCAAATTGGAGTTTCAGGAAGTTTTTTGGTGGAAGCGATAAAAGGATTCTGTAATTTGAATATGTATTAATTCTTTATACGCACGAGATCTTGTTACAAGTATGGGGGAGGCCCATCAAGAAACGAAACACTTCTTAACCCGATTTCTGTGTCCATTGTTTCCTTCTTGTTCTTCATTGAACTCCCTCGTTTTCATAAATTTGAAATAGAGTTGAAAAGTCCTGGTTCATCACGACGTTTTCTTCTTTACGTGCCTCCTATTCGGAAAACTGTGATTTTCGGATGTCATTAGCGAAAGCTTACGCGATACATGCAATCAGTTTTTCAATTCCATCGAGAGTTGATTCAAAGATGTCAATTACATCTTGGTACACACGATAAATGCGATCAGCGGTTCAGCTCAACTATAGTAATTATATTCTGACACCCAAACACACGAGTGACAACGCTACCAAGAAAGTATGAAAAAATGTTGTATGGTAATGTTATTTCACGGGTTAATAACAACCACTTTATGTGTGTTCCCTATATAATTTATTTCACTGTTCCCTTTACAGTAACAGTACAAATACGTTTTAAATGTCGAAAATAGAACAATATTGTCGATATAATGCGTTTTAAATGTCGAAAATAGAACAATATTGTCGATATAATACGTTTTAAATGTCGACGATAGAACAATATTGTCGATATAATACGTTTTAAATGTCGAAAATAGAACAATATTGTCGATATGATACGTTTTAAATGTCGACGTTAGAACAATATTGTCGATATAATACGTTTTAAATGTCGAAGATAGAACAATATTGTCGATATAATACGTTTTAGATGTCGAAAATAGAACAATATTGTCGATATAGTACATTTTTTAAAAATGTCGAAAATAGAACAATATTGTCGATATAATACGTTTTAAATGTCGAAAATAGAACAATATTGTCGATATAGTACATTTTAAATGTCGAAAATAGAACAATATTGTCGATATAACAAAATAGTGGATTGGTAGCTCTCACATTCTGTTAGAAACAACTAATTTGATAAGGCATATCACTGTTCTTTTAAACATTGCGGTAATCGTCAGTTTTGGATATGGCGTTAAAAGTCCCTGTTATTTTCAATCGCAACACACTCGAGTCTTATTCATTTTCAGTTAGGATCTTTATCGCTTCCTTTCAAGTTCGATTTCATGTCTATATTAAACTGTACAGTTTTAATCCCGCGTTGTCAAGCAGCGTCCATCCTGAAAATAGAGCCAAAAGCATATAGGTTGCTATCTATAAACGTCGTATTCAGTTCCGTATGGAATCCGTATGGAAGAATTTTTTCTGGTTGAAATGCATGAGAATAAAGGATAGTTTGCCCTCCATTCAGGCACAGAAAATGAGATTCTGCTGCGTTCTATAGAGTAACTGATGAAATATGCCGGTTCTTTGTTAACTATGTTTTCGTTTTTCCCGATGACAGGGTAAACACTGCCTGCTAGATATTTCACCTGAAGAAGTTGAGAGGCTCAACTATGCTCAGCTGTACCCTATTGTGATCTTCCTTAAGCCTCCCAGTAAACAGATGGTCAAGTAAGTATAGCTTGGTTACCAGTCTGATAACTGTCCTTCACTAGCACCTTTATGAAATGATTGAAAAATATTTATAACTGGAAGAGGGATAGGAAAGGGCTGACTTCAGGTTTTTCTCTGAAAAATGAAAGATTACCATTGTGATTCCAGGGTAAACTTTTCAGATAACGGTGAAATGTTAATAGCCAATTAGTTACTTCCTACCAACGGCAGCACGTGACTTTGTTTAAGTAAGATTTTACTTGGGGACTGTGAGGGAAGTGTTAGTTACGTAGAAAACACTGGAAGTTGGTCCAGTCTATGTAGTTTGTACACTGGTCCCAGTCTTGTGTCCCAGAACATATACACTTATCAGTACTGTAATCTCTGATCCTATACACAGGTCCCACTCTTGTGATCTCAGAACCTACACACTTATCATTACTGTAATCTCTGATCCTTTACACTGGTCCCACTCTTGTGGTCCCAGAACCTAGACACTTAACCAGTACTGTAATTTCTGATCCTATAAACTGGTCCCACTCTTGTGATCCCAGAACCTAGACACTTAAACAGTACTGTAATTTCTGATCCTATAGACTGATCCCTGTCCTGTCATCATCCTAGTCCTGCAATTCCCGATCCTATAACTGGTTCCAGGCCAGTCATCCTCAATCCTATACACAGATCCTAGTCCTGTGTTTAATTTCTTTTCTATTGTGTGTTTCCTTAGCCTAGATTCTGATCCCAGTCTTGTGATTCCTGATCCCTACACACTGATCCCAGCCGTGCGATCCCCCATCTTACACTATGATCCAAATATTGTCATCTCTGATCCTATACACTGATCACAGTCCTGCGATCTCCATACTATGATATGATCCAAGTATTGTCATCTTTGATCCTATACACTGATCCCAGTCCTGAAATCCCTGATTCTATACACTGATCCTAGTCCTGTGCTCCCCGATCCTACGCTATTATCCAAGTACTGTCATCTTTGATCCTATACACTGATACCAGTCCTGTGATCCCCGATCCTTTACACATATCTCTCGTTACGGCCTTGTACCGGCACATTAGTGTATTTTGAAAGATGTAATAATCCGTTTAGAGGGATGACGTCTTAACACTATATTGGCATACAACAGGGAGATGAGAGCTCAATATGGTCAATCCAATAAACATATCAAACAACTTTACGACAATTCTGTAAAACTAGAAGAGTTTTACTTCAACACCTTTCACGGTAAGTAACTTGATTTTATCAGCATCTTTAACTTTGATATGAATGTGTATTGTTAAACCGTTCTTTCCTTGTTTTGCTAATTGTTCTGCTTGGACATACTGTAACTTGCAATTAAAATATTAGAGGCTGTTCTTATCAAGGGTGGAATTCCCAGTTTACTCAAATAGCTAGGTCAAGGATGTGATTTGTAAGAGGACTAAGTCACAACGTATTTGTTGCTTTGGGTCATGTTTTCGCTTTCGTTTTTACTGGTTTTATTTATGTTTAAATTGTTCCCGAGAGGTGAATATTAAATAAAAATGTTTTGAAGAAATTTTTGGTAGTGTTTGTTAAGATAGCATCTACTTTAACAGATTGGCCCAATATTTTTTCAAGTTTCAATCCAGAAAGATAAGAAATTATACCAGTAGCAAAGATCCTAACTAAGCTAAATCTTTTTTCAGATGTTTCCTTTTTGGGATCACGTCTTCTTTAGATAGGGATGTTTTAACCTTTGCCGATCTATTTGTTTTAATGATAGCCCTTATCAATCTTTTACTCCAAATAGCCAAGATAAGTTGTAACATGATGGACAACTGGTATGGACGCGTGAAAGAAGAAATCTCGAAACAACAACAGGAGCCTGTTTGGATCACAGAAGATAAGGTACGCCTTTGAATAATAGTTAAGATTCTTTTACAGCAAGCATTGAAATGAAAAAAAAGTGTGCTTTTAAAAAGGCTATTAACTTTTCTATTCCCCAAAAACTTGAAGTTGCCATTCCATATTTATTCGAAAAGGCTGTTTCGTTATGAAACTTAACTAGCATAAATAAATAAAAGGTGCTCAGTCATTTCTAAAGTTTTATTTTAAATTTTTTTTTGCGGTTTTGTAAGCACGAATCCAAAAATGCATCTGCTCGGCTTGAATAATGCTGCATTGATGAAAGTCATTTGGGTAGATTAGCGAAAGTTTTTTTCGGTTTTTGTAACTCTTGTTTAATACCATTTTTCATTCCTATCTAAAACACGCAAGGAATTATCGGAGTGGATTTGTATTTCAGACATCTGATAAAACAAATCGTGTGTGGCCTTTTTGTTTCAATCTAAGTCTTGTCCTTGTATTAGGTGGAAGATTACGAGCATGATGATATGGTGTTCCGTGGGCCTGATCGCTACTCTCAAGTCTTCGACAACGAGTCGAGTCATTATGACTCTGCCCCAGATTCTCCAACCATTAGATCATTTGCTTCTAATCAACCAGTCGATGAAGACGTTGTTCACGTGATTGATGCAGCTCCTGTTCAATCCGCACCACGTGACGATCGGAGTATGCGCCCATCCTACCCTGATCCTTACACCAGTTACAATGACCAAGATGCTGGTCGTTACAATGGCCAAGATGCTGGTCGTTACAATGGCCAAGATGCTGGTCGTTACAATGGCCAAGATGCTGGTCGTTATAGTGGCCATGATGCTGGTCGTTATAGTGGCCAAGATGACAGAGGACAGGATCGCTACGACCGGGAGATTGGTTATATCAACGGGCAATTGAGCTATGAAAGAGACGACTCTATTGAGAGAGCAAGCAGGCCTGGTTACAAGCCTCAAGGACATCCAATCAAGTAAGTAATATTGTAACGATTTTAATTTATCCTCGGTAATATGGACGTTACAGCAGTTGAAAACCATCCTGAGAACCTCGAGTTACTTGATTTCGGAAATTTTCCGTTCAAGGACAGAAATTCGTTGATCGATGATTGCATTCATGTAACACATTGTGTTTTATGCTCACAAAACTCGTCGCACATAGGTGCGTTGTCAAAAGGAGTAATATTTACAAAGAAACTACGACCATGTGCGTTTAGAGGCTCCAAAAATGAAACATTCACAATCTTCGATCTTATTTTATTGACTCGATTATCAATTACAAATTAAAGCTCCTAAAATAGGTTTTTCATTATGTAAGGCTATCAACTTGACACTTTCTTGAATATTTTCTTTTCAAAATCTTGTTATTTTTTTCCCTTTTTGAGTAGCAAATCGTATACTTTGGGTGCAAAAGGTTCTTGTCCAAAGAGGTCTTTTACTAATTTTTGCTTTAGTTCCTTTTGCCTTGTGTTTTAAAGTTATTGATACCTTACCAATAAAGTAATGTTTTTTAGTTTTATGATAAAAGGGATGATTTCCCGATGTGTTTAAAAACCTGGCGTAATGCATGTATAGTTTTTTTTCTAATGCTCTCAAACTCAAGTGTGGTGTTTGTTTTGCATGCAGCAGAGAAAGAAAGGATCAGTTGAAAGAGACCGCTGTCCAGTTAGTATGACGCATTTAGTTAATTGCTCCACAGGAACAATCATCTCATGCATGCGCTATATTAATTCCATTCATATGTTAAGTGTGTTTGTATTTATTAAGCTAAAGTAACAGTTCTTAAGCCTGTAAATTTTTTTCGTTTTAAAATATCTAAGATTGCTCAATAAATTTTTGTGCTTCATTGTGCTATAAAAACACCTTTGTTAACCAATCGGAACTCGCGTACTTTAAATTATTTTCTATTAAGAAATGAATAATTTTAACAAAAGCAATCTGTAGGTTTCTGTCGCATCAGAAAAAATAGCTCTGACCAAATCCTTCCAACCAAGTTGCCAGTTTTGTACTTTATGGGGGCGAGAATAAACTTAAAAGCCTAGAAATACTTAAACGCTGTGTTTTAATGCAGTAAAACAAGGATGAAACTTTCGATGAAGATCCTGTTTGGGATTCTTATTACAGAAGAAATTTCGTGTTTGGAACCTTTTCCAAATAGCTATTTTTAACTGCCCCCTATTTCATGTAGAATCAGGTGATGCAAAAGCATATCAGTTAATATATCTGATAGTTTTGAAGGGTTAATTTTAACGCTACGTGTTATCATTTATTATCTTTAATGTTGTTAAAGTGGACTTGATGAAAGTTATCTGTCCTCCTACATTGAGTGTTATTTGTTTTCTTGACATGGTGCAGATTTGACGCAACTTCGTGATGATAGAACTAACTTTGAGACATTCTACGGGGTCTTTGTTAAAGAATTTAGGGAAAGCCTAAAAAAAATTGTCAATATAGAAAGCTCCGGCTAATTCGGCACTTGCATGTACCCATCCCCGCAACGTAGTCGAAAGTTGAATTATGTGTAGTAATACGTATCGCTATACTTTTATTAAACCTAAAGATTTCCCACAAATATAAATAATATTTATTTTTAAGTTGTACGCAAATTGTGGCATTTAACTATATACGATTTATTTGCAATTCACCTAAATATTATTTTGGCGAAATCCCTTGAAGCTATGGTCAGAATAGAAAGAAAGAAGGGCCGAAATTCGCCTTTCAATGGCCCTTATGTTATTCAAACGGAGTTTTAAAAAAGAGAGTCTTAAAGTACACTTCTCTTTCTTCCTCAGAGTGTTGCCTACATCTGAAGAGCCAAGAGACCTTAAGCAATCACTGCGCAAAAGTCTACCGCCACAGGATCCTCCTATCGACGTCGGTTTACGACGATCTGAACCGATGGCTCGGTTAAATCAACCTAACGAATTGGAGGATGAAGTGCGAAACAAGCGTGGTACTCTGAGAAAAGTCGAAGATGATTCGGATCTTCTCAGGGAGTTCGATGAGAGGGCTGGCTGCAATGTGTCACAGCTCTGGACTATCGACAATGAATCTCGTTCACGCTCACGGCGTCCAGAAGTTGAACCTTCTGTTAATGCCTCGGTTAGAGACGAGAAAGACGATTACGACTTGAAAATGCGTTTAGAAGAGCTTGACAACATCGCTCTGCAACAACCAAAAGCCCGTGAGCCACCCGTTACTAAGCCAAAACCTTCGCAAGTTCGTAACAAAATAATTTATCAAGATAACCAGCGGGAAGAAGTGGCGCACACAAGGTCTTATCCGGTTAGAGCCATGCCTAAAACATATTACTTTGCAAAGGAAGAACCTGAAGTGAGAGCTCGTGAATCAGCTCCCGTTTCCAGCGCCCCTTACTACCAAGGCACACTCAGAGAGTATCAAGACGATGAGGTTATTCCAGTTGGCATCGTAAATAATAGAGTTGAAAGCCGCCCCTCAGACCAACCACGGACATACCGTGCAGAGGTGACAATTCCTACAACTCGTGACTCCAGACCAGAGCGTCCAAGGTCGGGTTATAACATCACAGCAAAGCCGTACAATCCTCCAGGCTTCCAAACTTCTCGCTCCCAAGATGATTCATATTATTCAGGAAGAAAGCGTGACAGCGACCGTTACGGTGGTGTGACAAACCTAGATAATATAGATAACGGCAGAGACGATCCGAACGTGGTAACAAGGTAAGAGAAGTAAAAGACCTTATTTAGCGGAGTGAATATAATTTATATCCAAATAGATTGCGTTGCTCGTTAAACAGGCGAATACATAAAAAGCAATTGGTAGGATAGATCAGTTATTGTGTTTATTACTGTTATCTGCTTTTAAAATGTTTGAAAAAAGCTCCGGTGTCAAGGTGTATATTTGGAAAGTTTTCACACCAACGTACTTTTTTTAAGTGTAGGCCTTATGGGGAGGAGGGAGGGGGGAGGATAAGTGGGATGCGTTTTCGTTCTGTAGCAACCGGCCATCCTAGTCTGCGAAATTCATCAACTTAGCTAAGACTTAAGCAACATATTAAACTACAAAATTTAAACAAAAGTCTTAAATCTTTTTTCAGTGACTTTGAATCCGTGGACGATGATACCCAAGTAGTTGCTACAGCGCGCGGTCGGTTTACGTGGAAGGGCGGGGTCTTATCTGCCCCTGAGTCGGGCGTTAGTATCGTGATCCCCGAAGGAGCGATCCCTATGGGAGAGGAACAGGAGATTTACTTCAAAGTTTGCAAAGACAACAATTTCATGCCTCCTCTTGACGCCGATAAAGGTAAGTTTCTACATCGGGCGATTGTCCTTGGATTCAAAGTCACTGTTGCAAATTTGTTCAGTAATCACTTCACACACATTTGAAAAATATTTATTTGGATTGGCAAACTATTTTGCAACCGATCATCTTAAGGCTGGTGCGCTTTCAGTAATTAATCGTCTGTTATTGATTTTGTGACGATAACGTAAAATTAAAAAGGACTTTTTAGCTTTTTGGATATGATAAATTATTGCTAGAAAAATAAACGCATATAAATCACGACATTTCAGTGGCATCTTGTTATTATCACGAGAGAAAACCTCGAAATCGCGCTTGCTGCTGACCACATTGACAATGTACTTAATCTTATTATTCTAAGCCTCAGTATAAAATGAAATGTTCCTAAATACCAACGCACTTTTACACTACTTATAATAACTGGGGTTTCTAAACTAATCTTGGAAACGAAAGCGAGTAAAAAACATGTTAACTACAATATCGAGGAAAATTTAAATCATTTGACCTACAGTGTATTGAAATCAAGCAGTGTTGTAAGTAGTAGCGTCTTGACACAGTTGACTTTCTACGCGTGCGAAAGTGACCGCTTTGCTAACGTGTTTTTTGTTCTTTTTCCAGGGGAAACTCTTCTCAGTCCTCTCGTAATGTGTGGTCCTCACGGTACCCAGTTTCTAAAACCAGTGGAACTGCGACTGCCACATTGTGCGTCAATGGCTCCTGATGGCTGGTCGTTCTCCATAAAGTCCAGTGACACGCCAGGTTAGCCAAGTGTTTTATATGAGTTGTTAGTTGAAGTATGAAAAAAACATTTGCCTCTCATTCAACAACGGTAAAAAGAGGATGAAATTACTAGTATAATATTCTTCTTTTGAAACTGTCCAAGATCTGGTAGATTAAAGGGGCCGAAGAACGTGATGTTAGTAGTGCTTATTTTAGCTGCTCTGAGTTAGATAGCAGCCGGTATTTGCTTTCTTTATTTGTTTAGCATTGTAGTTTTCATCCCACAGGCATCACGCTTTCACTTTTTTCTTATACAATTTTGTAGGAATCTGTTACTAAGCATGATTAATAGCTACGCGGTGCCAACGAGGCCGATAAGGCTAAAATAGCGGTCTATTGCCGAAATTCGTATCGGGAGGGCCTGAAAACGAGTCCAAAAATTACGGTGTTCAACTTACCAATAGAGAAAAATATCGCCCTGGGAACCTCTACAGTTACCATCTAAATAACATTGTCCGGCTGCGTTTCTAGCGTGGTTGGTCCTTTGTGGTGTAGTGGTTAACACGTCGGACTAGTAAACCGAAGATGTGGGGTTCGAATCCCGCCAAGGGCTTATATATGATATTTTTCTCTTATTTATTTCCTTTAATTTTTATATTTACAAAACAGATATTCTGAGCAAGTAAACGGTGCTTGTTTCAGGGCAGGTTTATAATCTTCATACTACATGTACTGAATTTATCATTGACTTTGTTTATTTGTGTTATCAAAGGAGGATCATATGGAAACCAGCCACCACAATTGAAGAATGTTTCTCAAAACGGCCAGGATCCTAAGCTTGACCAATGCAAAGTTGATACAAATAGCGTATCAGTCCTCGTTGATCATTTCTAGTACCCAGACTCCTTTATCATAATAAATAATTGCAAGTACTAGGATGAGTTCTCTTTTAACATTACTCGTTTCTTCAAGGTTTAATAAAGTGTAAATACTAAAAGCTGACCGCCTTGCAGTCATTGAAATTTGCAAATTTTGCATTTCATTTTGTAAAATAGAACAATAAAATAACAAAACAAACAGAAGTTCAATGTTAATTGTTAATCTAAATTCTTACAAATTCTTGATAAAAAGTTTGAAATTTACACGTTACTTAAAAACATGTTAAAAGCTGTGCTATCGTTGTAGCCGTTTTTCCCAAGTGCTTCTTGATTTACACTATTATTTTGGCAAGACAAAGATTGTTGACACTGCTTAATATCTCAAATTGTTTGGCAGATGTTTTCATAATCTTGTTGTGCATTTTGTTTAAAGTTCGGCTGGAAAGTGTTTGATTTGGGGTGGCACAGCATTATTTTCAGAGACTGCAGGCATGGTCAGTCTAGTAGCTTGTTTTAATTTCTTTTTGGTCTTCTTTTCTAACGTCGTACTGAAAATAATACCGCCTATATCAACTAAAGCTTTACAAAGTAGTGTAAAGAATTTCCTTAATGCTATCTTTAGTTTTGTGGTCTTCAGATTTACGCGAGAACACGAGAACACGACAGCAACACTTTTCCGTTGGAAAGTAAATACGAGTTGACAAAGAAGTTTTTCAAAACAAACATGAAGTATTTTAATTATTTGTTTCAAACAATTCGCAACAGTTATCACAACTTTTCACTTAACCAAGAGTCACGAAATGAATATATTTTGTAGTCGTAGTAATCCAAATATATTTGAATTTTCAAAGCTAGTTTGATAATTTCTACCTAAATGCTTGTTGTACTTTTAAAAAATAAGCTTTTGTTACTGCAAAGCGAAGAGCTCGATTTAAAACAAATTTTAAGTTCAGCTATTTAGACAAATACAGAATCATATAATAAATTTTACTAACCCAACAGTGCGCAGTGCTCGGGTATTATCACATGCATCCACACCGTAGTTAACACTTTACTTTCGGTTGTGTTAGATTCTTCCAAATTGAGCGTATACCTGTTATTGAATAAGTTTGATAGTATTTTACTTTTGATCTTTAATAATTTTTCCTTTTTTGATCAGATCTCTCCTTTTACCAAAAGTCTTTTTTGTATACGTCATGTAAGGAGAATGTCGGTGTTCATAACTGACAAGGACTATAAGGGTTCAGTAGCTAAACTATGGATTTGTCTTCTTGTCCTAGTTTATGCCAAAACGTTTCACTGATCAGAGCACAGCCATAATTTTGAAAATACAGGAATATTTTTAGCATATATTAGTTCGTAAAAATAAAACGAAAATATCGAATGTATGCACGTGTAACTTTAAATTGAATTTTGCAATAAAGCACTCATTCGTACTTGTGGTGGCCTTTTATTGGTGTTACATTGTGTTGTATTTTAAACTATTTAACAGTAATCATTAAATAAACTTGATATCTAACATTTGTGGATAAAAAGCTCGTCTGCTCCTTCACCAGAAAAAAAGTTAAACTTCTTTTGCGATAGCAATACCTTTTCCCCAGTAATAATTAATCAATTTAACCTTTTTTCCGATAATAAACCAAACCTTGTATACATATTAAAACCCTACCTTTTCTCCGATGATTACCCTAACTTTTCAGTCTCCGGTTGTAAGCTTGGGTGAGACAACTTGGATGTATGTGAACAAGCTGTCATTGAAAACGACGGACTGTTTATACAGAGTTCAAGATTCGCAGTTGTTGAATTCGGTAGTAACTATCACCGATCGATGTGTATTACTTCCTGTAAGGGATCCAGAATTAAAAAAGATTTGTGATTAGCTAAAGTAAGGTTGAGTAAGCTTTATCTTTCTTTGATTGGTTCAATTATGTTCCTATTGATGATGAATGATGCTGGCTACGTGTCAGTTCACGAGAGGGTGGCGTAAAAAAGGTACACTGTTCCCTCTCCTTTAGTTTTCTATTCCCCCCCTTCCTCGGATTTTCATCTTTACGCAAAAAGCATGCTAAATAAAGCAAAAGAATGAATGGCAGGTCCAGGTACTTTGTGTTTTCGTTGATCATACTGTACTTAAATTCTCGGCATTGATTCGTACGTCATGTTTTCTGAGTAGATTGTTTCGTCAGTATAGTCCTTGGTTGTAACAAAACGAAATGCGACACGCCATCTTGGCTTCTGAGACTCGAGGAACTTCATATCTATCACAGCTTGGCTTTGAGACTATTTAGAAGCCGTTTCTGTCGGTGTTGTGGTTTGGGCTCATAATTGCTTAAAAAATAAGGGGGAGTTGGTGGTAAAAGGGGAGTGGGTAGTGGAGGGTGCGGAGAGAAGAGGGAGTGGGTAATTCAGGGTACGGGGAGAATGGGAGAGGATAGTAGATGGGAGAAGAGGGAATCGGTAATGGCGGGTACAAGGGGAGAGGGTGGTTAAGGGGAGTGGGTGGTGTCTTGGAGAAGGGGGAGTTGGTGGTAAAAGGGGAGTGGGTAGTGGAGGGTGCGGGGAGAAGAGGGAGTGGGTAATTCAGGGTACGGGGAGAATGGGAGAGGGTAGTAGATGGGAGAAGAAAGAGCTGGTGAGGGAGGGGAGAAGGAGGAGTGGGTGGTGAAGGGATAAAGGTGGTGGTAAAGGGGAGAACGTTTTTGGAAACCATACAGCGAATACCTGAATAGATTGCAATCTACGAATAATTCATCCAGTATTTACTGAGACAACCAAAAATAGTTTTCATTTGCTCGAAAAAAAAATTTTCAAGAACCTGACATATTAAAAGAATGATAAAGAAACTATAGTGATATTTGAATTTTTGAAAGCAAAACAAACGTACTGAAGTCCTCAAGAACATTCTGCCAGAAACCGGCGGTTTATCAGTATTCTTGTGGTCTTATTTGATGAACAGAGGATCACACCACCACTGAAGCCAAATGCAATTTAAAGCCCGCATATGGTACGTTTACCTTGTACCATTTGGCCTGCGAAAAGGAACTTTTTATAGAGGGGACAGTAATTCATTATTTGGCCGCTTCTAGTGATAAGAACTTTATTTGAAAGGGCGAAATGCCAAACTTTACGTGAACCAAAACTTTACTTTCCATTTGTTAGGAGCCTAGCCACGATTTGGCACAAATACTCCTTCACCATTCAGTAGCCAAATTCCTAAAATGCATGAAACATTAAAACTATTTCAATATTGATACATTCCTATTTGTTGATAACAACATGCATGTATTTATATTAAGCTTATACATTCTTTTTTTTTATAAGAACGTCGAATTTCTTAAATATTTTCGGTATATCAACCTCAAATGTTCTTAAACATGTTTTGAAATTATCTTACCGATTTTTTACATTATTGTTAATACATGTAACGTATGTGGTATTATTTCTTAATTGCCAGTTTGTCTCAAGAACTATAGCTGAGAACTGCAATTTGGTAAATGAAAAACCTAGCTGTCATGTAAAATTGCTATCTGCAAACTTTAGTCAAGAAGACCAAGCAAATTTTTCAAAAACACCATATGAATTATTGCATCATAAATAAATGTTCTTCACCTTTTATTAGCCTCAGCATGTTCTTGATATGTTCTTAAATTTTTGGCAATGTTCAGCTTTATTTTCTTATTAAAAGGTTCTTTTAAAAGAGAGCGCGTATTGCCGCGAGTACACTAGTTTTTTGATAAGAATATTGTTTTACGGATCAAGGTTAGGTATTCTTATATTTGGCTGATTTTAGGCTGAAAATATTTTTAACAATTCTAACAATATTGTTAATTGCGGAATATCGGTGACATGGAATTTCCGATTTGAAAGTGATTATGGTTTTGCCATTTGGGAATAGAGCACAGTTGCAATATATGTAATCAGTAAAAACTAAAATTTCTTTCTCAAATATGCAAAGTTGAATTCTCAACAAAATCAGAACCTCGGTATTACTCTTAAGAGCTTCTTAAAAGTTTATTCATATAAAATAGAGTGTAATAATATTCTTTATCAAAATCTGGCCGTTTAGGAATGGCGTTAAGATTTACTTTAGAACCTTTCAATAAATTTTTCATAGACGACCTTTTATTTTTAAAGACTCAACTTTTTTTATTTTCTAAATGGTATTTTTTAATTTCATAGATAATAGCTTATCGCCTAGCCATGCATGTTTGGTGCAAAGAGTGTTGTAGGCTAGAAAGAAGAAACCCTCGCGATTGACGTAAAAATAATGTCGGCTTTACTCAAAGGCCAGTACCTACTGTATATATACAGTTTTGTCAACAGACAAACTTTCAAGTATCGGCTATGTTCTTTTGTTTAGATATTTGAGCACACAGCAGATTTTATTGCAAAACGTTAAAAGGCCACCTTTTACTAATAATACGTGGTGTGGATCTTTGTATACTCAGCGGTCGGTGATTTAGATTAATGTGCTCCCTGTTCTCTTTGAAATGTGATATATATTATTTGCTTTTAAACGCGTTCTTAAGTTGAATTATATATTGATAAAATAATACCGCGTGAAATCTTGCACAAGACATTAGAACTTTGTATACAGCATTTATTTCAGCTCTCTATATGGGGCCATCAATCATATTTTCTTAAATCACCTTAGACGGAAAAACTATCTGAGAATATAGTAAATAGACATTACAAGTTTTGCTTGTATGGCGAGAATTCGAGTCTCTATAGCTACATAACAAGAGATCGATGAGAAATATTTTTTTTATCTAAAACACTGTGGCAAAAATACATACCAAAAAACGGTTTTAGAAGGATTGCGTTTTCTTTGGCAATTTTAATACATCTGTTTTTAAAAAGATACAATCTTAAATTGGATCTCTATAACTAAGGAATAGCGTTGATGAATTCTAATATTATTTACAAATACGGTTTCATCTACAAGGTCTACGAAGGTATTGACCAAGCTGCTAGAGTTGAGTGACACGTTTGCCATGATGTGTAAAAGTGTAAACCCAGGTGGATAGCTTAAAGAGAGTTTAAATACCGTAATGGAAATAAAGCGCCATTACCTCAAAATGATCTCGTATCTTGCACTGATTGTGGCTCTAGCCGCCCTCTCCAGCACACAAGGTAAGATTGCTCAAACTTCGCAATTCTTATCATGCACTTGTAATTTTTCTTTTAAGATTTCCAAATATAATAGTTACCATTACTATTAAATAGTAATGGTAATAATAATTCTGAAGTTGTATATGTTGAAGCATACGAAACGTCAAGTTCAGAAATTAAAGTTTTTTAAAAAACATGCGTTGTCTCGTTATGAATATAACCGCAGTTTCTTTGTTTTGTTTTTCACCCCAGGCTTAGTTGGAGGTTCGGGTTCATTTTAGTAATATCAAACTCAAGATTTCTGTATAATTCACTGACACTAACATTACCAATTAGGTATCCAGGTAGACGTTATGAATAGAAATTATTGCATTAACCATTGATTTTAGGGTGTGGCATTAAGCCCATCCCAACCCGTGTTGTTGGCGGGGAAAAAGCAGCTCCCCACGCTTGGCCTTGGCAAATCTCCGTGCAAAATTTCTTTGGTAGCCCCAAATGTGGAGGGACACTGATTCATCCCGAGTGGGTTGTGACTGCAGCCCATTGTTTTGACGACGAAAAAAGACCAAAAGAATGGAAGGCAAAAGCAGGTGAGTGGTATCTATGATTATGTTAATAATAATAATAATAATAATAATAATAA